>PVIW01008312.1:0-62480 GCA_004026585.1 Noctilio leporinus
TCTGCTCCTCCTTTTTCTCTTCTCCTCCTTTTAAAATCAATTTGGCAGCAGCAATGCACAGGGCCAAGCTGTGTCCCAAATTTTGAGTCATTTCCGGAATTCTCCTGATTGGTCCTCAATTCTCTGTATCACTATCATCAAAGGACCTTCAAAGTCTGTGCATATTTTAGCTCAGCAGTTTAGTCACCACTGATGACTTTATCACACCCCTTAACAATTATAAGTAGCTATTTCATTGAATGAAACTAACCATATGACAGAAGCTTGAGCATAACATATAACAGTTGGTGCTCTCCATATCCTATCTTCCACCTACAATTTTAATTCAAATCACAATTTAATATGTCCTTTCTTCTAAGTTTACATATAATTTTCATACTTAACATCTCATATGCGATTAACTGTATTTTTCTTTACCCCCTTCCTGGCATTAAATGCATTTTGATTCCAAATCCTTAACTTATGCAGTTCCAGCAATTTTTTTTTTTTTTTTAAGATTTTATTTCATTATTTTTAGAAAGAGGGGAAGGGAGAGAGGCAGAGAGGGAAAGAGGCATCAATGTATGGTTGTGTTTCACCTGCCTCCAGCCACAGACCTGACTGGAGACCTGGTTTGCAACCTGGTTATGTGCCCTGGCTGGGGAATCGAACCTGCGACCTTTGGGTTTGCAGGCCGGCACCTTATCCACTGTGCTACCAGCCTGGGAAAGTTCCAGCAATTTTAATCTTAGAAATCCTATAGTCAAGTTTACTTTAATAACATTCAATAATTGTCTATTTAAAAAATAATTTAGCTGAGGATTCTTATTTCCTTATCCTTTACACAATAGGTTTTAGGCTGTAAGTATAATTCTGCAGGTGTTCAATATAAATATTTTTATTTCAGAAGTTAAGCCAATTGCAGTATTTTAAATCCTTTTTTATTCCACTTGGGACTCACCTTAATAGAAACTTTACATTATGAGTTTTCTTTCTTTCTCTGGCATGTGAAATCTCTCTCTCTCTCTCTCTCTCTCTCTCTCTCTCTCCCTTCCCCCCCCCCCACACTTTTTTCTTCTGGAAACTTTTCCCATTGGCATTTAAAAATGTTAAAATCTCTTCAATCCTTGAAAATATTACTTAAACCAAAATATTCTATGTGCTTCCCTCTTTCTTACTCCTCTTCTATAGTGACCTAACTTGCTAATTTTTGGCACTTCCCGGTTCCATATTACTTTTCATTTCTTAATCTATTTCAGCACTACTGCTAAGTCCTTCATGCCACTAAATTAACTTTTGCTAAAAGGACCAAGGAACTCTGTGTTGCTAAGTCCAAGGACATTGTTCACTTCTCATTATATGCATTTTGTTTGTTTGTTTGGTAAATCACTATGGGTGACGACTTTCTCACTGAATATTCTCTTGCCTTGATTTCTGAAGGACTACACTTTCCAGATTTTCTTCCTTACTCTTAGTTCACTCTTTATGTCTCGTTTATAGACTCAGTCCTCTCTGCCAGGCATTGTAATTTAAAGTTTGACCATAGTGCTTCCCTTCCTCTATGATCATTTTCTCATCTATCCACTACTTTGTCTTCTATATCAGGATGGCTCCAAAATTCATATTTTCAGTCTTGAATTTTCCACTGAACTCTAAACTTGCATCTCTAATTTGACATGACAGGTCTGTTTAGATGTTCCTTAGGTGTCTCTAACAAACTAGATATAATCTTTCCTTCAAAATACTTAATCTTCCTGTTTTTCTCTTTCCCCTTGACTATCAAGTTTAATCAAGTTTAATTCTTTACTTCCTATATTCCTATAATGAATGACCAAATATCATTCATTGCACATACACACGCACAAACACACACACACACATACACACACACACCTTGAATTCTTAGATTTCTATCTCCAACACCCCTTCCCTAGTAGACGTACTGTTTCTTACCTAGACTGCTGCTGTGAACTTCAAATTATCTTCTTCTTGCATCTGCCATTGCCACTGCTGATCCATTCTTCACATTGCAGCCTTAGTGGTCTCACAGTGCAGAAGTGACTTTATCCTCAAATCTGCTTCATACGTGCCTCAGTTGCCCACTGCTCCTGTGATGAAGGCAAATACCCATGATGTCCTTGCATGTTAACTATTTGTGACACCTGGAATCTGGTCAATATCTAAAAATGTTCCAAGCATGTGTCAAACATACTATCAGAGTAATTCAAGAACATAATTTAAATCAAAGAATGGCTTGGCCCAGTCAAAGCAAAAGTTACCCTGGACAAATTTAAATAGGTGTGGAAGACATTGATTGCTAATGTTCTTACACCTTAAGCAAAGCAGAGAATTTAGGCAATTTATGGCCAACAAAGGTGAAAAATAACTTTTTATTCACTTTCCTATTCTCTGCTTGGTTTTGGCCACACATGTTATGATATGGCACTGTTGCTTTCCACTAAAGATATTACATTTCCAAGTAATGAGTATGCAGTTTTGATCACACATTTTTTTAGTGTTTTCCTCTACTGAATTATATTTATCTATTATCAGTCACAGATTCACTAAACCAAAAACAGTGTGCAATTTTATGTTTTACATAAAATTATTTTAATCTTCAGGTAAACTCTAATTTTGATTTTACTGATGGTGTTTAGTCTTCACTTACTCCAAACCATTAGGAGAAATATTCTCACCTTTGAAAGGAAGTGAACTTGCTCCAATTATCCTTATTATGTTACTAATTTGGACAACCAAATGACTCAATGAAAATCTCACTATTGGTCTTAATTATCCCAATTAAAATCTCATTATAAACTTTCACATCCCTTTTATTTTTTTAAATTTATTACCAACACTTTAGTATTTTATTTGAAAACAATTGATCTGTCATAATAGCAGCCCAGATTTGTAATCTCGATAATCTTATTCAAGGTGTTTTAGCTGCTTCTTTTTTAAACTTTGAGCTGTTGGCCTTTTAGCATGTTTTAGTTTCACTGGAGAGTGAAGATTTGCATGGCTTCCCTCTTTGAGCCCTATTGCTTAGTCCTATGCTTGTTTTCATATAGCACTCATGTACCTTTATGTTTTTCCCTGGTAAATATATGGCTTCCCTTCCCATTTTATCATTGAAATAGCACAAGAACTTTCGAAATATTGTTATGCACCTGCCTTTTAGTAGAAGTCATGGTACTATCACATTTACGACTTGGCAAATGCAGGACTAAAAGCATCTTTAAGTTGTAAAAAGGTTGCATTATTTTTGTTTAAAGATAGCTTGTCAGATTTGACTTTTTATAACACTACAACCAGTATGATGAATATCCTTCTTGTGTTTATAGCTTCAGCAATATTTTGTATTTGTATAAGAATTAAATTATAGTAAGGCTTTCACAGATGAAATTTCTATAAGCAGATACTAACCTTTTTCATGTTTATGTTGTACCAGTGCCTTCTGAATAAAACCTATTTCTTTCCCTTAGTAATGAAATTCTAGTAAAGCCCCACTGAGAATTTTCAGTTGGATATAAAAACTATTCAATTTTATTAGTCCAGAAATCTTTAGTTAGATACTGGACCTGAATGATAGCTTTCCTAATGTCAGGAGGCTGGCTGTGTCCTAGTGAAAAATATAATCATTCTTATTTGTAACATCCTTCTTTGTAGTGAATTTCTCTCATTTCTTCAACCTTGCTGTGTCCTTGGGGGTTAACATGACATCAGCCTTATAGTCAACTAAATTGGGAATAATAGCCTCTTGAAGATTAACAGGGTCAATCGGTGTCCAGTGTCTTTCCCTATCAAATTAATGTTGCTGTAATGTTGTTGAAAGATAAAATTATACACATGAAGTTCTCATGTGAGATATAAGCACAAGACTTTCCTTATTAATCTTGTTTATTTTCCTTTTTATTACCTTCTGTGAATTACTACTTGTGCATTTTTGAACACCAGGATATTCTTCATATATATATATTTGTTAGATAAGTCTGCACTAAATCTGGAAATACCTGTGAGGCATTGCTAGGAGAAACTTTTTACAACAGATTTTGAGTTTCTGTTTAGATATTGCTATTATTAATAATACAATTAAAGTAGTGTAGGTAAACTAATCAATTAACTAGTCTATTCCATCTTAATATTGTAGGATCACATGGAAATTAAGGATTATTTTATGTATTTTATTTTTTCCCAGAAATCAAAAATCTCCACGTATGATAAAATGTGGGCCTTTATGAGTAGCAGGAGACAGTCAGTGCTCGTCAAAAGCAATGAAGAGGGAATCCAGCGAGTCCTCACCTCGGATTATGCTTTCTTAATGGAGTCAACAACCATTGAATTTGTTACCCAGCGGAATTGCAACCTGACACAGATCGGTGGCCTTATAGACTCCAAAGGTTATGGCGTTGGCACCCCCATGGGTATGTGTATGTCAGCCACTTGTTCTCTGTTCATTAATCTTAGTTGCTGTGAGAAAGCAATAAGCAGTGCCTCCATATGCCTTAACAAACTTTGTTTTTAACAAATGCGTTGTGCCATATTCTGTGACTACAAAAAAATCAGGAAAGCAATTTAGACATCTGCATCTAAAATGTCTAAGTAACAAAAGAAAATTTGATTTCTGTCAAAATGGTCAGTAGACTTTTTAACTGAATCAATGTTTAAAAATTGCATGGCATCCCATTAAAGAACCTTTTCAATCTGATGTTTAAAAAAATGTTTTTATGGGTAAAATGAAGCTTTTGCAACATTATTTTCTTTGAGATTTGTAACTTATCTGCATAGTATTGACTTAGAAAGTTAATTAGAGTAATGAGCCACAAATGGTTTAGTTGAATACTTATTGTATTTGTTTTACATAAGAGAAAGTACATATAGGAGACTATTTCTATAACATAGCTAGACTATTTGACACCCAGAAGTTTTAAATTATTTTTAATATATTATAAATGTATATAATTGTGTTTTTAAAAGTATAGCTTGAGGAGCATATCCTTTTATTTAAGTTGAAAAATTTTTAAAGATTTTATTTATTTTTTTAGAAAGAGAGGAGGGGAGAGAGCAAAAGGGAAAGAAAAATTGAGAAGCACCACAGGCCACAACCCAGGCATGTGGCCTGACCAGGAATTGAACCAGTGACCTTTTACTTCCCAAACCAATGCTCAACCCACTGTGCCACACCAGCAAGGGCAAGAAGCACATCACTTTAAAATGGGTTAAACTTATATTCGTAGTATGTCTTGAGTTTATTGGCCTAATTTTGGGTTGATGGAGTGCTCAAAAAAGTGGCATTCTCATAGTTAGATTGGCTATGGTTTTTCCCTCAGCAAGAATTACAACTTCATTTTAAGTACCAAACTGTCTAGAATTTGCAATGAGCAACTTTGCTAATATTTTCAGTGTAATTGTGCTAATTTTATCAAAAGTTGTATAGGCAAACATATTTTAGAAAGAAGACTGAAAATGAACTATTAATATCATCTTGTAGTATTCTGCATACTGATATTCTAGATTTAGATTTGTCACTTAACTGTGATCTTGGATAAATCACTTGAGTTTATGGTGTCTAGACACTATTTTTTTTTTTAAAGATTTTATTTCTTATTTCCAGACAGAGGGGAAGGGAGAGAAGGAGAAAGACATCATTGTATGGTCGATTTTCACCTGCCTCTAGCCACAGACCTGGCTGGAGACCTGGCTTGCAACCTGATTATGTGCCCTGGCTGGGGAATCGAACCAGTGACCTTCGGGTTCACAGGTCGGCGCCTTATCCACTGTGCTACCAGACAGGGCCCTAGATACTATTTTTTAATTAGTAAAGTGAGGGGGTTATACTCAGAGAATCTAATGCTTAAGTTAAAATAATCTTTCAGATAGTATGCTTGACAAAATCCTGGTGTTAGTCTAAAACTGAGCTATGGGAAAGATGGCAGCTGATACCTTAGAATAAATTTAAAAATCAGGCACACCTTTAAACATTTATAAGGGGTCAAAGAGGTAATTTGTTAGGCTCCCAGACTCCCATTGACTTATGTTTTCATTTGAAAAAAGCTGAAGCTGATAAATGCAATTTTCATTGTTTGAAAGGAGTGAAATTCCCATATATTTTTGCCATCCTCTCCTGGTTTCCCTTATCTGGATGAAGAAGAGATTATGTTTTGTTGATGTAAGCTCATACAAGAACAGTGCCTGAACTCTTTAGGCCCTAAGTTATTACTTGCTGAACAAATGAATTCTACAGTGGTAAATATGATGAGATAGGAAGATTTATAAACAGAAAGAAATGACTTTTAGAACTAGGCATCTTACATTATTAAATGTGATGACCTCATTAAACAAACTCGAGTAATCTAGGGTAGTGAGATTTGATTAAGATTTGGGGAGGATATACATATAAGGACTTTGGAGTGTAGCACAGATGTTTTGCAGAATGATAGTTACATAATCTCACCCATTACAGGACTATAATGAACAAAACTAACAACAAGCAAAACAGAACTAAATATATGAATACAATGAATAGGCCCTTAGTGATCAGGGAGAAGGGGGTTGGGGGGAGGGGGGAGGCAGAGGCAAGGAAGGGGAGCAGTTTAGACAAGAACCTAGTATAAAGGAACCATGGACATGGACAACAGGTGGGATTGACTTTGGGGGGAATGGGTGGATGGGGAGGGGGACAGAGGGGAGCAAAAAGGGGATGGATGTAATACAACAATAAAATTTAAAAAAAAAAGAATGATAGTTACATAATAACACTCATAATTTCAAGATTGTCAAATAAGTAATTTTGACTTTTACTTAATATAAAACCTTAAACTTGTTTTTTTGTTTGTTTGTTTGTTTGTTGTTTTATAAGTACAATGTACCAATGTACCAGGAATGTCTGTCATAATGTCTTGCTTTGAAGAAGTGCTTCATAAAGGTAAATCAAAATATTATAAAAATCTTGAAAGCCCTCCTGTATATTATTTCATAATGAAAACTTTTTTAGAAAAAGAAAAGAGCCCTTGGGCCATGTCTCCTTCAAGTTCTTTGCAAACAAAGGACAAAAGAGAGCAGAAAACTTCTGTGCTCTAAGCATTGTCCTATAATCTTCATGTTTTCTCTGCAGTTCATTGGGTTCCATATTTTCTTTACTTCTTCCAAATCTAGTTGGACTGAAAAGTTAAGTTTATGATTATAAAATAAAACCTAACCAACTACAACAACAACATAAAGAAAGGTAAAAGTTGAGTTAGTAATAAAGAAGCTCTTTATTTCAGTTTGTTGAAATTATACCTAGAGCAATCTTTTATCTCTCCCTGCCCTTGGCCCTGTTTAGTAAAAGGTGTTGATTTATTAAGAAAATATAAAATAATTCAAAATATTAATAGGTATATAAAATATATTTTAATATAACTTTTTAAATTGAGAAAAATACTGTGAACAGCACTTGGAATTTTTATTTCCTCTAGTAAACATAAATATGAAAGAACAAAATAAATTAAACTGTAAGCTTTAAGATGTAGATTTTTTTTGTATCAGTTCAGTTTGGCTGGTAGATCAATCTTTGCCCTTCTGAAGAAGGCTGAGTGATTTCAGACAACATTTATGGATATTAGCAAGGTCCCTCATGAAAAACTTACAAAAATCAAGTTGGATTATATATCTGGGTGGAAGTATTTCTTTGTAGTGTGGTATAACAGTGTAATATATTAGTGTTTTCATTAAAATTAACTTTTAAAAAGTAAGGAATAGCATAATGATAAATTACTTTTATAATGATATTCTTGTGAATTTTTGAAGTTATCAGTACATACTAATAAAAATTCAAAAGATCTGAATGACACCATTAACCAGGAAATGTATAAATGAGAAAGAATATTTTAGAACATTCCTCTTTACATTTGCTGCCAAAAGTATTGCATTTAAATTTATTAAAATGTAAATTATTACTAAAATGTTATTTAACACATTTAACATACATTTTGTTTTTAGACTAATTATGAATGAGAAAAATTGAACACTATAACTTAAATTTAAAGAAATGAATATTCAAATCACTCTATAGGTATTGCAATATATTTTGTTTTCTTGCTTAGATAACTTTTTTCTCTTTGGCCTGATAATATTAAATTCTTAATTTTAGTGAATTATATTTTATTCATTCATAATATGGCATAAAATTAAAATTACTTTTATCTCAATGCATTATGAGTGAATGTTAACTCTTATGTAACTTCATCAAAAAAGTATAACCTAGAAAGACGCATTTCACACTTTACTCCCTCAGATACATTCCTTCTGAAAAAAGAAAGATTTCAAGCAATAATTTGTGATTTGCTTTGTCATATCTTTGATAAAAATATGGCATTACAAGTTATTTCTTAATATTTAGTGATTAATAAACACAATGACATGCAACTCTAGTACTTGAATGAGATTCTGACTTACCAAAAACTTTCAACTAATATTGTCTGCATTTCTCAACTAGTTAAAAGCACTTTAAAGCATCATTGATCAAGTATATTGAAGGTTATTTGTAATATATTTACTTAATTCAGCAACTTTGTTAATCATAACCCAAAACTAAACACAATGAAAAAATACCTTTATGTGTGGAAAATGTTATTGGAGACTCTTGCTCTTTTTCCTGCAAGAGTTAACAAGAGAAATAAATTCAAAGAAGAGAGATAAGGGCTCAGTCTCTGGAAATTTAGATCAGTTCATGAAATTCTTCAGTATTTTGTATTTATACCTGCAGGTTCCATAATCTGTAATGAAAGTTTTAGCTATACTAATATTGTAAATGTGATTAAAGAGAGGAACTTGCTCTGCTTATATTATTGTTAAGATTTTCAGATGTTATCAAGGAGGCATATGTGGTTAATTAAGCCAAGGAGGTTAAAATAGAAAATACTATATTCATTACAGTGAGAAGTCAGAAATATTTAAAAATTAAACATATCTTCCCCCTAAATGTTCATGCTTCTTCTTGGTATGCTAAGCCTCCTCCTGTGTGATCCATCTAGGGGCCTACCATCATCATTCATCACTGTGAGTGTGATGATTACTGACCAGTGTTTTGTGAAATTGCTGAATGACTCAGATATAAGCTATTTAATTAGGGAAGCTCTCTTTACACAAAAATACCTTAGTGGAACAATCAGAATGATGTGAAGGTAAATGCTAAATAAGCATAAGCTGCTTTAATTAAGCTTGAGGTGACATTAAATCTCTTTCATAATTTTCCTGACTGCAGCGATGTTATTATAATGTGGTATTTACTGTGTGGTAAAGTTGTAGGTGTTCTTACTTGTAATAAGTTAACTGAACCTCCTATTTCATTCAAAAGAATTAAGAAAAAAGCAAAAGAAAAACAATGCTAAATGGGGTAAAGCCAAAGAGAAATCACAGCAATTTTTATTAGGGGATATTTAAAATGTATGAGCAGTGGTAATCTTGCCTCTTAATTAACCATAGGTGATCATCACTCTGTCAGAAGATGGAGCATTTCTACTTTAATATCATTTTCAACTATACTGCTTTCCTTCTGACCACACATACTTAAAGCCTTCTTGGCTTCTCTCTTTCCAATGTCTAGTGCATATTGCCCTTTGAGGGCTAGACAGAATCAGTAGTCCATGAGCTGGTAGGAAGCAGCAGTCTAGGAAAAATCCATTATGGGCAGCTGGTGTTATTTTGCTTTGCTGTGTTCAATTTGCTAGAAATATTGTAAAGTGACCGAAGGGTCTCATTAAAACTATTTCCATTTTAACAATAAGCTAGATGCATATTTAATTCACTTGTTAGTTCCTCACAACTAATAATGTATGTGAATTACATACATTGTGTCAACTGAGAAGGGAATTGAGCAAATTGTGCTTATATTTCTGCATATTGTCAATGATGCTACATTTTCTATAATCTCATTTATTCCCATTTTACTTGTGGGATTAAATCAGTAGTAAGTTTCATTCAGTGTATAATTATTTCTATAAGAAAAATTCAAATTAAATCAATCATATCATAGTCATAGAACTGCTGAAATATATAAAGATACATAAAGAATGTAAATTGGCAACATAAACATGAATGTAAATTAAATATATTTATAAAGTTTCTTAATACTAAGGTTAAATTTTAAGATAATTTTTAAAAAGACTTTATTTATTATTTTTAGAGAGAGGGAGAGAGGCAGAGAGGGAGAGACACATCAATGTATGGTTGCCTTTCACCTGCCTCCAGCTACAGATCTGGCTGGAGACCTGGCTTGCAACCTGGTTATGTGCCCTGGCTGGGAATCAAACCAGTGACCTTTGGGTTCACAGGCTGGCACCTATCTACTGTGCCACCAGCCAGGGCTTAAAGACAATTTTATCACATAAAACTGTTATATATACTTTATTTTTATCATATTTACTATTTAATTATAAATGGTAAAATATATTCTTATTAGAGAATTAGATTTTGTTATCTTTATCAACTGTTTTATAACATATTTTATATTAAAAACTACATAATAGCAATAGACAAGAAACTTTCATCTCATAACAATGCCCTTATACATAATCAACTTAAAGTTTATAAAAAGGTTTTATTTTTGTTTTTAATTTTATTTATTATTCTTCAGAGAGAGGGGAAGGGAGAGATGAAGAGAGGGAGAGAAACATCAATGTATGGCTATAAAGTTTTAATAGGTTGTATCACTTACTATTTAGAGTAGAAGTACATATACTGCTTTGACATGTAAACAATGTGAATTATTTTGCTTCTATTTTCTAAAGATAAATGTATAATATCCCACTTATTTTTTGATTTCTTATTATTTTATGAAGTGAAAGACATAGACTTGTTACTAGGGAAGATATATTATTTGTTAAAGTATATGCTGGTGTTTATAAAAATAGAAATCCATTTCTAGAATTCCCAATTCATCATATAATAAGTACTGTAATATTTATAGATGCATAAAATTACTGGCTTTCTGTCCTTTAGTTTTACTGGCATGAATGAATATATTTATGTTCATTATTAATTGGACATAGTGCACAAAAATTACTACAAATCATTCATCTTCCTGCATGTCAAACTTTCTATTAAAATACATTATATATTTTCATTGTACAAGTAGCACAGTTTTAATGTTGGTGAAGTGATTTTGAGGGCTACATGGAGATCAAGCAATTTTCTCAAGTCTAAATTAAACAAAGAAGTCAAATTTTGCCTCTAAAAGCTATACATTCTGGCCATATCTGTTCAAGTCCAGATTCCACATCACTCAAACCAGACGAATCTCCGTAAGCTATACCTGCTCTACAGACGTCATCCACTGACTGTATGTTACAGTCTAGGAAGCTGCCAGACAGAATTTGATGAACTGTGAGCATCAGTGAGAAGCCTACCTTAATATTTTGAATGTTGACCAAATGGTAACAAACAATGCATAAATGGATCATTCGCATGAAAGCAGAGTTAGTTCTGATAGATTTTACATGAAAACATTGAATCATTGAATTCATTTAGATATGATCTTATGCTGATTAGTACAAGGTCATGGATTCAAATTCTATTATAGATTAGTTAGCTGGTTTAAATATGTCAGACTGTGATTCTTTACTTAGCAGGACAAAGATCAATGATCAATGAATAACACTTATTAGAAAAAATTGAGGCAAAGCATAGAGGTAAATTGTGTAAATTACAAAGATGAATGCATTTTCTCAGTTTTGTAGGTGTCCTGGGTCAAGTTACTGAGCCTCTCTAAGACTCACGTCCTCACCTGTTAAATGGGTATAATTGTGTCTACATAATTGGATTGTGCTAAGAATTAAACATATTATATTTATAATATTTGGATCAGAACATACGATGTCTGTCCAAAAGTATCAGCCATGCAAGCTGTTTTAATTATATTCACGTTGGCTTGATACTTTAGGGACAGACCTCATATGTACCACAAAGAATTCCAGAAGACTGCAGTCAAGAAAAAGTATATAAGGAAGGATGAGCAAAAATCTATCTGGAGGGAAGTTCAACCAGAGGATTAGAGGAAGTACAAAAGTGGAGCTCTCTAGGCAATGGAAAATACAACTTACTTGTATTGCAGGCAATTAGGTATAATAGGAAGAGGATAAAAATCAGAGAAAAAGAATGCTTTAGGAGGAAGAAAGCAGTTGTTGGACATGTTTAGGAATTGGGTTTTTAGTCTATAGCTTTAGAGCCTCACTGAAAAATTTTAGGCAAAGAAATGATGTTTGTAGATTTCCAATGTGGAAAGATAACTAGGTCTAATTGAGAATGGGTCACTTTTATCTGTCACTTACTTTACTGTGATTAAAATATTAACAGCTGATCATTTATTTTCAAGATGAGATTGATCTTCTTTTATTCTTTTGATTCTCACTAATGAATTCCTTATGCTCCTAATAAACTGAGGGTTTTTGATGAGAAGCCTTCAAAAGAAAATACTGTCGGTGTGCAGAGGGGAGATGGGGAAGGGGAGGAGGAGGCAAAGAAGGGGAGCAGTTTAGTCAAGGAACTAGCATGGATGACCCACGGACATGGACAGCAAGTGAGATTGACTGTTGGGGGTGGATGGGGAAGGGAGGGAAGGAAAGGGGAAAGCAGTGGCGGGGAGGGGGGGAAATGGGATGAATGTAATACAATAATAAAATAAAATTTTTAAAAAATTAAAAATAATCAAATAAAATAAAGAAAAAATTCTGGGAATGATGACAATTATTCCACATTAGTTTAGCTATTATCTGATAGGAAGTGTGAAATATGCCTCATGAAATGTTCAGTTGCTGCATATATTAAATGCTTCATTTGAAATAAATATCAACATAGTATAATTATTAGGTAAAGATGAACTAAAAATCTAGATAGGCTTTGGATTCATAAAAATGAATGAAGGTCAAATTGCAACTATGCATGACCATTTATCAAATAATTAAAATATTTTACTTATGCATGTGTTCATTCAACAAATATTGTGTTCTTATTGTGTGACAGGTGTTAAATACTAAGAAAAAAGAAACTTCCTTTTGGAAGTTACAGTCTATTAAAGTAAATAAGCATTAAATAAATAATCATAGAAATAGTTTTTTAGTTACAAATGATATTGTGGTTGATATAATTAATTGAATATTTCATGCAAAAAGCATTTGTTGACTTATTAATATATGATAGGCAATGTGCTAGATACTGAATGAAGTAATGCAAATAATGGATGATTGATTACCTAAAACTGACAGATATCCTGATCTTAAGCCAAAATTTAAGGGCTTTAAGATTTTGGATATATGTCTTAGAAACACTAGACTCAATTCTTTAAGAGAAAAGAAATAATTAAAGAATTATTTAAGTTCTCTGAGGCAAGTGCTTGTCATACTATAATAATAATATATTATTATTATTATTATGAAACATAATAATATCCATATCATAGGAATACCAGAAGGAGAAGAGGAGGAGCAAGGGATAGAAAACCTCTTTGAAAAAGTAATGACAGAAAACTTCCCTAACTTGAGGAGAGAAAATATCATGCTAACTCAGGAAGCACAGAGGGTTCCAAGGAAGATGAACCCAAACAGGCCCACTCTAAGACTCATCATCATGAAAAAGGCAAATTTCAAAGACAAGAAGAAAATCCTAAAAGCAGCAAGGGGAAGGGGACAGAGAGGAGTAAAAAGGGAATGGATTGATATAACAATAAAAATAAATTTTTTTAAAAAAGAGAGAGATTGCATAGTGAAAAATTAGATATATTTACTGTAGCTTTGAGAGACTTATTTTCATGATGGTATTTTTTAATGATTTATTTTCCAACACTTTAATGAGATTATTTTATTTATTTTTAAAGATTTTATTTATTATTTTTAAAGAGAAGGGGAGGGAGCGAGAAAGAAAGGGAGGGAAACATCAATGTGTGGTTGCCTTTCATCTGCCTCCAGCTAGAGACCTGGCTAGAGACCAGGCTTGCAAGCTGGTTATGTGCCCTGGCTCAGAATCGAACCTGTGACCTTTGGGTCCGCAGGCCAATGCCTATCCTCTGAGCCACCAGCCAGGGCTTTTAATGAGAGAATTTAGCAAAGTATTACATATGACCTCACACACACACACACACAAAAGTGAAAACACCTAATAACTTTGTGTTGAAATTTTCACAATTTAATAAAGCAAAAACTGAAAGTTTTCTTTCCATTTTAGGCATTGCAATTTTCCAGATATTTTGCCTATTCTACTTCTTCACTCATTTATGGTTATCTTTCTGTGCCCTTAAACATTTGTGAATTGACTGTTGGGTGCAATGGTACATGTTGTGATAGACATACTGATAATAGTTTCCTTATAGTTGTCTAATCAAACTTAAGAATCCTCTTACAGTGTAAAACCACAGCTTCTCTTAGTCACCAGTTAAAGATGTCTTACTTCTTTGCTTGCTAGCATATGGACTGAGGCTGAGTTGTGACTTTGGTGAAAAACTTAAGCTCTATCTGTCTAACTAATAGCTAATCACTTCATTAGAGCTAAGCACATGGCTGTTCATGCTACGAGGATGAAATATACTTTTGTTCCTTAATCTCAGTATGTCCTTGAGATTTTTCAAACATGAAATTTTGGTCCATGTTTGACTTCAACCATATCTAGATAGAAATGCCTTCCAAGGAACATCAAATAATGTACCAACCAATTAATAATTCATTGTTGAATTATTGTTTCTTTTCAAGAGTAATTACTTAAACTAAATCAATGACAGAATGACAAAACATGGCAATGATTTACTGTCACTGATTTTATGCCTTATATTGTTTTATCCTGTAAAAACATCAAAATGAGGTATATTAGCTTTGCAGCTTTTATTCAAAACCAGTGCCATTTACACAATCACCGTGTTTACACTGGAAAACAAGTGCTGAGGTTGCTAGCAATGACTGGAAATAAGAAGCTCAGCTAGCAAGAGTAAGATGTGTGAATATTTGTTAAAAAATGGGTTGCAGCCCTGGCTGGTGGCATAGTGGATAAGGCACCAGCCTGTGAACCCAAAGGTCGCTGGTTCGATTCCCAGCCAGGGCAACGTAACCAGGTTGCAAGCCATGTCTCCAGCCAGGTCCGTAGCTGGAGGCAGGTAAAAGGCAACCATACATTGATGTCTCTCTGACCCTCTGCTCCTCTCTCAAAATAACAAATAAAATCTTTATTAAAAATAGTGTGTTGCTTTTGTTTATTAATGTCATTTTGTGAATGAAGTGAAGAATACTGTGTTTTAAAACATTAGAATAAACACCTCATGCAGTTCAGTGTGTATGATGAGTTGGTAATAAAATAATATTCCTTCAGTAGTGCTCAGGGTGAGAAATGTGCTGGCTCAAAATATTACTTATCTGGGTCAAGGATTTTTCATATTTGAAAGTTTATTCTTCCAGTTACTCTCTGCTAAAATTTTGTTTTTATGTCAGCCACACATGGCCATTTCTGCAAGTATTATCAGCACACAATTTGTTTCAGGTGCTGTGTTTCCAAATGAAAGATATGTTTGATAAGCTATAATTCTGCTTAGAATGGATTTTTTTTTCACAAATAATTACTTTTTAAGGAATAAGAATGATAATTCAGAGTACGTATGATCTTACAGATAGTGCTAAGGTAGATTTTGTGAATTAATGAAAACTGGATATCCAAAACAAGATAGTTGTAATTGATGGTTTTTAATACCTGTCAGAGAGATGGAAAGCACTGTGCTATTGCTTTCACATTGTGTTAGGAATGTCTCAATCATGCACCTTGTAAGAGGAAACATTTGTTGAAAACCTTTTATGTGAGAAAGATTGAGAATTAAGATAGGTGATAGAGAGATAAGATAGGTAATCAGATAAAAAGATAGGTAGCTTGATTAGATGATAGATGACAGATAGACATAGATATTCTCTATTCCAAAGAACTTATAATCTACTTAGGAGAAGGGATCACATGTTGAATAGTAAATTGTAATAATACCAGGTGACCTAGGCTGAGTGATCAAGGTAAATAATACCATAAGCAGGAGTTGTAATTAGTGAGGTCTGAAGTGACTGGGGCAGGTTTTAAACGTAACATTTTCATCAGAGTAGTATTTGGAAAAGTGTACAGAAAAGAAACTGCTATAATTAAAATATTTGAGCCCCAGCTAAAGTGGCTCAGTTGGTTGGAGCATCATCCTGTATGCCAAGAGGCACACGTTTGATTCCTGGTCATGGCACATACCAAGGCCACGGGTTTGTTCCGACCCTGGTGGGGCAGTATACTGGAGGCAGCTGATCACTCTTTCCTCCTCTCTGTCTGTCTCTCTCTATCCCTTCCTCTCTCCTAAAAGCAATAAACACATCCTTGGGTGAGGAATAAAAAGTATATTGGAGTTCTAATTTTAGGAAAGAATAGTGCCCCCTTTCAGGAAAGTTGTGAAAATGTTTCGGAGGTAGGAGTCATGTATTTTAACATTTCTTCTGAGTAGATTAAGAATTATATTAAAGAAATAGCTGTCCACCTGGATTTGGTTGATTTTCACTTTTTCAACAGGCTACTTACTTCCTATGATTCACCTTTTCTTTCTACTTTTAACTTGTATATCCTTGCTAAATGAGTAATATTGAATTAGTGGACTATATTAATTGAGTAAATTAATATATATATATTAATATATAATAGTGGTTTCCCTTATGTGACAGAAAAGTTTCCTGACCAGGTTTTTTAAAAAAGCTTTTATTTATTATTTTCAGAGAGAGGGGAAGGGAGAAAGGCAGAAGGGGAGAGAGACATCAATGTATGGTTGCCTTACACCTGCCTCCAGCTAAGCACCTGACTGGAGACTTGGCTGGAGACCTGGCTTGCAACCTGGTTATGTGCCCTGGCTAGGTAATCAAACCAGCGACCTTTGGGTTCTCAGTCCGGCACCTTATCCACTGTGCTACCAGCCAGGGTCTGACCAAGTTTTTAATTGCTCTTAGGAGAAATAAAGTTTTACTTATAGTTGTAGGTATATTGAAATCAAAATAAGATCACAGCGACATTGAATACAAGCTGAATTAGTATTTTTCTGTGGGCAGGAAGAACAATTGTGAATGAATTTGTGAAGAAAAGGGAATGAGCCTGTAGTATTTTATGAGAGCAGATTAAACTTTGGAGACAGGCTCTTTCTGGGTGGGAGAAAGCAATAAGACCAGCTCTTTGGAGACTCTGGCTGGGTAGCTCAGTTGGTTAGAGCATCATCCAGATACGCCAAGGTTGCAGGTTGGATGCCCAGTCAGGACACATCCAAGAAACAACCAATGAATGCATAAATAAAAGGAACAACAAAACGATGTTTACCTCTCTCTCTCTCTAAAGTGTCAATTATAAAAACAATCTGTTAAGACAAATTAAAAGATGCAAGTACTTCGATGTTATTCTATGATTCTGGACAACTAATTAGAAAAGTTATTGCTTATAATAGTTAATGCAGAGAAGATCTATCCCCATCAACATAAATACTAAATGTTATTTAAATTTATATTGTTGCCTCCATTGAAAAGAACATATCCTTCCAAAGCATATAATGTGATAAACAACCCCCAAAATGACAATGCATTGATTGTCATGATAGTATTTGAATGATCTAATGCTGTAAAAAGCTGTTATTTTTGTCAGATAGGAAAATAGATTCTCTATTCTCTATAAAGTATTAGTTACCTCTGAATACAGTTTGTTCATGATTGCTTTAAATTATTTCACTTAATGCTGCCATTTTTCTACAATAAAGGTTACCACTTTATCAATGTTCTGTTTTCAGTGTAGAATGATTCTTAGACATTAACCATGTATCTTTACACTCTATTTCCTTTTATACATTTTCACTTACTATTCTACTTATTTTCTAATATTGAGTTGTCTGCCTTTAGAAGGAGACATTTTCTTTCACAAAACCAAAATTCATTTTACCTTCTAAATCAGAAAGGCCACACTCCTTTATCTTGTTAAACTTATATTCTCTGTTGTTTTCTAGTTGTTTTTCTCTACTGAAAATAAATACTGGCACACTTTGGGGCATTTGGGGAAAGCTCTATCTTCCTTTCATCATGTTAACCTTTAATTATGATGGTCTGGGTTCCTTGAAAGAGTTAACATCTTCTCTCTTTTATAGGTTCTCCATATAGAGACAAAATCACCATTGCAATCCTTCAGCTGCAAGAGGAAGGCAAGCTGCACATGATGAAGGAGAAGTGGTGGAGGGGCAATGGCTGTCCTGAAGAGGAGAGCAAAGAGGCCAGTGCCCTGGGGGTGCAGAATATTGGTGGCATCTTCATTGTTCTCGCAGCTGGCTTGGTACTCTCAGTTTTTGTGGCAGTGGGAGAGTTTTTATACAAATCCAAAAAAAACGCTCAATTGGAAAAGGTAAATGTCACTTTTTTAACAATTTAAAACAACTTTTGTTATAATAAAAGAAATTGTTTTTGATCTTTCCAACCAAGGATAGTGTTTAAAAATGTAACGGTTAATTGTCTTCTGCCATTTGTTATATAACAAAGGTTCACAGAGAGAACACATGATGAACTTCGTGATTTTAAATTTAAATGTAGATGTTTAATTGAGCCAGCTTCAAGGCAAGTGACTATTTCTCCTCTTATTCAAACCTTAAAATAATGCTACTTTGAATTCACTGCAGACAGGTTAGTGGAGGAAAATAATGATCAAAGCAAAGATCAGAAACTGTAATATGAAGGAAAAAAATACTTCTCTGCAGATAAACATGTTTTAAGATACAATATTGATTAATTAACAGTTTCAAGATACAGAGTAAATAACATTTTCATTTGAAAAATTTTAGTCCAATAAATCTTTAATTGAAAAAAGAAATCTTGTCTTATTTTGAAAATTGCAATTAATCTTTTTAATTAATGAGTATTTGAAAATATTATGGAATTTAAAAAAAAATTAAGTTTATTCTTAATTAGCTCTTAATTTCCTTGCACTAATGTCTTTTGAAGAATATTAGTTTCAAAAATATGAAATTATTACCATTTTTACTAGATATTTTAATACATTTATTTTTGTACAAATATCTTTATATTCTAAATTTCAAAAGTTTGCAAACCTTACTCAGGTTTTGTATTCTAATGCTACAATTTCCACAGATCTATATATACAAAAAAGAATATTTATTTTTAAAAGTCTATTTTTAAGATGGTAAATGACATTTTTTGTATGTAAATTTATAGTCTGAAAATGAAATAATGCCTTAACCTTTTAAAATCTTCTGATACTTTAGTTTAGACTTTTTGTATATAAACATTTGTTTTTAATTAAAAAGAAAACATTTTGGGGGCTTGACTTATAGACTCTACATCACAGTGAGATTATATTTTCTTTAATATTTGAAATGCGTATTATTTTTTTTTTTGGTTAATATAAGAAGTAGAAACGACATTTTAAAAAATATGCATGAATAAAAGGCAAATATATTCTACTAATATTCTTTGATGCACTTGTACCCTTAAAACTGTTTTTGAAAAACAAGAACATTTGCTTATTTTCCTTTGTCTTTAATAATTTAGGTTGCAGTTACTTATTCTTTTAGATATCAAAATTTTGAATATAGGATTTCCACATTTTACTTGACTATGGTACTTTACTCTTAGAAACAATGTTTTTATAAATAAATATTTTGAAGAGTAGTTTGACATTTGAAAAATTCAAACAATCACATGACATTTTTTTACAACATTCAGCATGGCTATATCTGCTGACTTGGCTAAATCAAATATTTGTTTCTCTTATGTAGCTGAAAATGATGTCTAATTACACACTGTATGTTATAATCTATTTTATGATATCAAATGAGTTTTGAAATCAAATTAAAAAAATAAAGACAAAAAACTCATCAATTTCCATTTTTACTATAATATGTCAATAGATTTGATATTTGGTTATTTAATGTTTAAAGTGAGTCCAGAAGTTATAGAAAAAGTTAGCTTTTCTCCAGTTAGAACCTTAACTAATCCATATGTAATGATTTTCTTTCATTGACAGCTCAGTATTAAAATAAAACAAATGAGTTAACCTTTTGACAATACATGGTATTCTATTGCCTTGTCTCTTTGTGTCATTATGCATATGATTTGCCTAGGCCATGTCATTATGCACGTTTATTTTATAAACATTCTGTTTAAAAAAAAAAAGGATGTGGAGATTTATTTCTGTAAAATAACCTTTTTCATTATTAGAAATAACTAATATAGTTGAGTTTTTGTATAATTAGCTTTTTTGAATTTGTATGCACTGGTGTGGCCTTATAAAAGTTTTGTAGGCCCTGGCTGGTGGCACAGTGGATAAGGCACCAGCCTGTGAACCCAAAGGTCGCTGGTTCAATTCCCAGCCAGGACACATAACCAGGCTGCAAGCCAGGTCTCCAGTCAGGTCTCTAGCTGGAGGCAGGTGAAAGGCAACCATACATGGATGTTTTTCCCCCTTTCTTCCTCTCTCCCTGCCCTTCTCTCTAAAAATAATGAATAAAATCTTAAAACAAACAAACAAACAAAAAAGACTAGGCATCAAGTCTCAGTGTCAACTTGCCCAGAAAGCTTTACTTCGTCTAGTCTATAGCTGTAATAGGTTAGGGCATAGGACACAACTATTTTCACAAAGTAGTATTAGGATTTTATTTCCTATTCCAATGAAAAATATATGACTTCTGCATGTCCTTGTTTTTACTTAGCTGATTTCAGATATTATCACCATTTAAAAAACATTTGCTCCCCCTCTGAAAATGTTGGGAAGTATTTGGCCTGTTTCGAACCACATCCATCAATAAGCCTAGATGCATTTTCTCTGTTCCCTTAACATACTATTTCATTCACATTTGTTAGTTATTGTATACGAGTTCTTTTTTCCCAATTAGACTCTTAGTTTCTATAAGATAAGGATTTAATGTTTTTGGTTTGTATTTCCAAGGTGTCAAGCATGCCTGTTGGCATAGGCCGATCTAGCTATTTATCATTTTTCTCCCGCTGCCCTCTCCCCCGTCTCTCTCTCTCCCCCCTCATTGTCTATCTATCTAATCTTTCTATTGATTTAAATTAATAATGAAGTTGAATCCAGTGACTTATTTAAAAATTTACTATAAAGAGTATAAAAGTCCTATGTTTCTATATAATTCAATAGAATTATATTTAGCAGATAGTTACAGGTTTACTGGAATGACCCATTTTATTTACTGTGATAAAATAAGTTCTTGGACTCAATTCTTCATTTCTCTTGAGATAAAGATTTTATTCAATTAGGCTGTACAGTTTAACACCTTCCTTAATTTATTAAAATTAGTCAGAAAATATTCCTAGATTTGAATGTAAGATGTGCATGTGAACATAAAGAAATTCACAGTTAATTTACACTTATAATTGTGCCTTTAAGAATATGGTAAATATTTGCAAAATTAATAATTTACTCTGGTAGTTATTGAGAACCAAGTATGCAGTGAATTATTTTTTGCATATTAAAAATAAGCAAAGATAAGCCCTGGCTGCTGTGCCTCAGTGGATTGAGCACTGGCCTGATTTGATTCCCAGTCAGGGCACATACACAGGTTGCAAGCCAGATCTCCAGCCAGGTCCATAGCTGGAGGCAGGTGAAAGACAACCATACATTAATATTTCTCTCCCTTTCTTCCTCCCTCCCTTCTCCTCTCTCGACAAATAATAAATAAAATCTTTAAAAAAATAAGCAAAGGTCTATTATTCCCCATAGAGCCTCAAAGTGATTTGCTTTTGTTTCTCCCTATTATTTCTTTCTCCATTTTCCTTCTCTTTTCTTCAGTCTATAGTATCCTAGTACTTTTTAAAGGAACAAATAAAATTTTCATTCTTCACCTAAATAGTTTGGCAGATAGATTTCCAAGTCATTTGGTAATTAAGAGTAGTATATGAATGCATTATTAAAATAAAATAAAATTAAGGCCAGTTAAAACAGAATACAGAAGATAGTGCTGAACCATGTAGAACTTAAATAATTAGAAAACCCTAAATTGCATTCCTTTCAGATACCACAAGATGGTGTTTTCTAATTTTATAGTAGCTAATGCTTATGATTTTGTTGAAGGTAGTAGTGTATCAAAAATATCTTGCTTTTTATTTACTCAAACTATTAGAATAAATATGTATGTATATTTCTAAAATTTAAAAGTGTAACAAATATTGTGAAAGATATTTTAAAAGTCTTCCTTTTCAGAAGTGTCTGAAAAAGTTACTAATTAGCAAGTCAATTTTTAATTAATTATCTTTTTTTCTAAATTTTTGCTATTTAAAAGCATGACTACTTAATGTTCATTCAGTAAGCATTTCATGGATCTGCTGTGCAGTACATCTGAAGCAACTATCTGTCCATGTCAGTTGTAGGCATTTGTTTGAAATGTTTCCCCTTCTAACTGAAAAAGGCTGCTAAGATATAAATGTTTGCTTTCTTTGGTATTATCTATAATAATATACTAGTTTTGTAACCAGGAATTATAAGTGATTGTAATACTTTAAATTTTTACAAAACTATTTTATGACATAATTGTAGTTCATTCATTTATGTTTAAAATTACTCTTTATTTCTTAGGTATTTGGATGTGTCCTCTTTTAATAAAAAGTATACACGAAAGTCTGCCTTCTTTTGATGCCCAGCAAGAGCAGTAACATACATATTTTGTCTGATTTGTACACAGAAATAATTTCTTTCCTATATAACTGAAAATAGATTTGACTATACAAATTGTTTTCATTAAAAACATTGGACACCAATTGCTGAGTTTCTTGACATGAACAAAAACTAAACAACAAAAATATTCATTTTCTAATTATTTCAGTTTATACAAAGTGTAATAAATATGTCAAGAAATAAAAATATAAATTATTGCTTAGATATTGAATTGTTAAGTTATGTGTCCTGTATTGGATACATATATTTATTCTAACTTTCCTCTAAGATGATTAATGCACATTTTAAGAACTACTTAATATTGATTTTTTTAAATGTATAGTTCACTTTCATTAGTGTAGTTATTTACTGGTAAAACATATCTAAGATATCTCCAAGTAATGATATTTTCCAATCACTAAAAGTTCAAAAACATTTTTGAGGGCACATAAAATGTTCTTAGTCTATAATTGAATTATAAGTGTGAAAGTCAGCTTTAACTCATAGCACCACAAATGAATGAAGCAATAATATTTGGAAGATGTTAAGAAGAAATTAGAATGATTTAGTTGAAAGTTGGATCCTGGGCAAAAGATCATTCACAAGGAAAACATTTTTCAAAGCTGACTGAGTCAGTATTTTATGGAAACAGAAGAATGAAAATAGCTTGTTCACACAGATCCTTATAAACATACTGCTTTCAGAAACTTGAAAAATTTGTTCTCACAGGAGCAGTGATTTTTAAAATAACTCATTTACTGAATAAGCTATAAGAATGCATATACTGCTGTAAGTCATTGTAAAGATTTGGAAAGTTCTAAATAAATTTTCAATAATGTAAAATTTACCTATAAAGCATCTTGCTGTTCAGAAGTTAAAAATGTAAATAAGCTTTGGACAAGCAGTCCATTTTGTATTCTTTTATGTGACTGCCATTCTCTATAGCTGACCATCTCTCAATTTCCATTAATGACCCATATAAATGATAACTGGATGATTTTGAAAATGTTTTTACTTATAAATATAAATATAAAATCATACTTCAAAATGAGATGTCAATCTTCATTTTACTCTCTACTTCCAAGTCAGCAAAGGGGTTTTAAGTCATTTCTTTATGATAAACCATACTCTTTTATGCTTATAAAAGAAGCTTTAAAGTTAAGATTGTAGTTGGACAGATAATAACTTTACTTCCTTATTTTTATAAGCAACTTTAGAGATTTTAAAGTATATCTTTTTTTGAGTATGAAGTTACCTATATTGTGCAGATGAGAATTAGTATCTCGAAAGTAAAGTATGTTTCCCAAGGTCAAAGATGCCTACTCTGACACTATTTATATTATATCATATTGTACAAAACAGAGAAAGAGAGAGAGTATTTAACTACTTTTCTTGATAGTTTTTCTTCCTGATGTTGTGTTGATAAAATATATGGAGTAGGAGTTTGATTTAGATAAACAGATTGTGGGCTTTTATAAATACTATTTTACTCTCTTACCCTTAAGCATGAGTTTTGAAATACAAAAGGTTGGAATCATTTCTCAACTTTGTTTAACCTTGAATAAAATTACTTATTCTCTGGCTTTTAATATAGATAAATAAGTGGTTTGAAAATATACCATAAGTGGAATGTTTTAAAAATTAATATAGGTAATATACATAGTTTTTTTGCATGTGCCTGACATATAATAAACAGTTATGGTTGTAATTGTTATTCATAAAGCTGACATATTTGAACTGTTGGCTCTTCAGAAAAGAGCTTTCCTGTAATAAAGCATTCGTTATTTGGATGTTATGTATGTTGTTGAAAAATTGTATCATTTTTACTACTAGCAAAAATGTGATTATTAACATTGCTTTTTCTTAAAGTGCATTTCACAGCTGCATTGACTAAAGTGGTGTTGAAACTTGTCAGACCTTATTTATTGATTTTCCTAGTTTAAATATGGGATATGTAAAAATGTATAATGATGTCCCATTTTTCTCTGTCTCATTGTATTTGCAAAATGTAATATAAAGATATTTAGTAACTGTTTCCTGTAAGAGTCAACATTTCTGAGAATATTTTAATCTCTAGTATGTATATCAATGTAAAATAATCTAGGCAAAAGCACAGGATATTTTATCATTTTATTCATTGAGGGGAAAAATTGTATTTTGTCCTATATTTTTTTCTCTGATTTATTATTTAACATTCAAAAATTAACACATACTAAGAGCAAAGTCCAGGTAAAAAACTCAGCTAAGATTCAAATCCCTGTTAATGACACACACTAATATAATAAACCCTTCATAGAATGGAAGTCAAGAGAATAGTGTTCCTCTTTTAGCTTTGATATCAGTTATGTGCATAATTTTAGATAGATAACTTGATCTCTTGAGTTTTAGTTTATCTAGCTGTAAAATTACAGTGATTAAGGAATAGGATCATTAAAGAACCTGCATGTAAAGTCTTGTTTTACCACTTATCTAAATAATGTAATTTTTTCTGAAAGATGGCTGCTACAAAACTGAATATCAAGATCAAAGTTGCTACATATATATTTTGACATGAATGTTTTAACTATCATTTTCATCTTATTGCTTCACTATTGCATTCATACAGCCTTAGGTTAATTTTTACTTCTGATGTATACCATTAGCTAGTCGGTATTTTAAGAAGACTGCCAATTAAAATATAATTTATATAGTATAAATCAAAGGAAGGATCATATTAAATGACATTTATTTTCCTTATTTAATACATCAATATTATATAAAATATTGCATATTACATTATATATATACTTTTTACCCAGTTTTCATTATTTTCTCATTGATTTAGTTATTATCTAATGTAAGATAATGTTATGCAAGGATCACAAACTTGAGAAGGATCTAAGAAAGGGTTAGGTATCCATAATGAGTGAAATAATTTAAACAACAAGCACTAACCCAGTTTGGTTGCTATACCCTAGTCAATATTAAAACACTGAGCTGCACAATCAGATCGAAGCAGTTTGAAGATATTTTGATAGTGCTTCAAGTAGAAACTGTATGCAAATATGGTTCAAATCATCCTGAATGAGTATTAAAATATGTCGTTAATTTTAAACTATCAAGAAATAGGATAGCAAGACACAAAATAGAATTTCCTCCTTAAAAATATAAATTCAGATGATATTAGTTTCTAATATTTTGTGATTATTTTTAATTTGGGTGATTAATGACTACAAATATTCAACATGAAAATGAACTTAAAATTTAAAAAAAATCAAACTGGTTACTTTGTTTTAGTGGATATAGTTTTAAAAGTCATTGCTAAATATAAATGTTTTAAGAAAAATTAAGTTAAATAAGTTAGTGTTTAATGTGGAGCATAGTTACAACTAGAGGTCTAATATTTTAAAAATTATGTGCTTATCCAAAAGCTATCACATTTGTTATCATATAAATATATCTATAAATTAGGAAGTTAAGCTATTAAAAATAAATTATTTTATAGCACCAACAATGATATTATTTAGAATATTTATCTATAAGTTCTGTCTTTCCTTATTATACCCAAAATAAAAAATATATATATATAGGTTTTTAAAATAGCAATGTAAATAAAATCAAATTAATATTTTGAAGGTTTCCAGACCTTCATTTTTTAAGATTAGAGTTGTGTAAATACAGGTTGCCTCATTAATTATAGTGAATTTTATAATGAATTTTTACTAATTTAAATGCAATTACATGCTAACAGCTCAAAGATTTAAATTTTCATTTTCAGGAATCTTCTATTTGGTTAGTGCCACCCTACCATCCAGACACTGTTTAGTAAACTTTTGAAACTTACTAAAAGAGGTTTTTAATAATGGTTAGTATCTTTGTGCCTTTCTTTTTTCCTTTTTGTAGTCTGTTACATTAATGTGGCGGAACATTTTTGTTGTTGGTTTCACCCTAAGAGAGTCACCTTATTTAATGACACAATTTGAGTGTTTCCATTCCTAAGAAGTGATTTGCAAAGCAAAAGTTTTCTCCCCTATTTCCCGCCCTCTGACTTCCCTCCCTGCTTTGCTCCTTTTCTTCTTTCTCCACCTCCCCTTTTTATGTTTTCTCTTCCCCTTCTCCTGCCCCCTCTACTTGTCTTTCTTTCCTCTTCCTTCTTATTCATTATAACTCAAGAGAGTTCTGTAAAATGCACTTGTATCTTCAAAGCCGTATTTCATAGGTCAATAAAAAGATGTTTAATAAAATTCCAATCATTATAAGAAGTATGAAAGACAATTTGTCTCTATCAAATAATGTTAAAACTTTATTTAAAAATCAGACATTTTTTGCAATATAGAGCAGAGGGAAACAACTATATTTCCCAATAATCTCTAAAACTTCAACTTTAGATGGTTATATAAATGAAGATATGGAATTTGTATTTTAAAGCTTTACACAAAGAAAGACACTTATGTTTGCCCTACTGCCAAGAAGGGAACAGGACTTTGATATTACTAAATTCTTTTAATTTGCTATTTTGATTTGAGACTCTTGCTCAAATTTAATACTTTTCATAGTTGTTGTGAAATATTAGAAATATTCCAATATTCTATAAATAGGAAGAAAACCTATTGTGTCACAGCTACTTTATTAGTAATCTAAATAAAAACATTTTTTAGGTATAGTCACATGAATAGATTAAAATAGCACTGGCAAAATTCAGCCAATTGACAGAAAATTTAATAAAATAAAGCTGGTAAATTGATATATAATCAAGTTTATTGATTTATTAGCTAAATGTCATTTGATTAAAATATTTACATTGTGCCCTGGCTGATGTGGCTCAGTGGATTGAGCACTGGCCTGAGAACCCAACTGTCGCTGGTTTGATTCCCAGTCAGGGCACAATGTGCAGATTGCAAGCCAGGTCTCCAGCCAGGTCTCCAGCCAGGTCTCCAGCCAGGTCTCCAGCCAGCTCTGTAGCTGGAGGCAGGTGAAAGGCAAACTATACATTGATGCTTCTCTCCATTTCTTCCTCCCTCCCTTCCCCTCTCTCTAAAAATAATGAATAAAATATTTTCAAAAAATGTTTACTTTGTAAATAGATAAAACCTAAAGATGAAAATGGTCAAGTTACAAATTTATAATTTTTAGAGTTTCTAAATTTGTAACTATAATATACTTAAGACAACTTTAAATTATAAAAGATAAAATGTCTTTATTTGTGGTCTGAAGATACATATAGTGTACTAAATACATTTTACTTCCTAATCTACTAGAAGTAAAATTATGTAATTTCATGGTTGAATGAGTATGTACATTTATAATATTTTCTTTCTGGGAAAATCAATTTGTCCATACTTTTAGTATGGTCAAATATTAATTACTATATCTATTCTATAATTTTCAAAACAAACATAATCAAACTGTCTAAAAACCAAATTTGTCAAGAAGAGAGTGTTATAAATCCTATAACATTTGTAACATTTATTACTTTTAAATGAGGACTTCTTTCAAACAATTCAAAGATATTCACATCCTATAACATTTTTAAGCTTCAAAGGCATCAAGCTCTGACCATGTTATATTATCTAATTAATTCTTCTGTTAAATGTTTCAACAGAGAATCAAGACTAAGTTACCTCAAGACTATGTATTCCTCCCCCTTTTGGAGTCAGATTTTTCCATTTCTACAGTGTTGTCATCATCTTCATCTTCATCATCATTGTCATCATGTTCTTAATAAGTACATCTAATAGTAGGTATTAAGCAACAAGAAACATTGTGTCCATGTATTGGCTGTCAGTTGCCACAAATCTTTAATAGAAATAGAATGAATGGATTTCAGAACTGTGTAATTTAACATAATAAAAATACATGGCAGCAATTCATTAGTTAGTGGGGAATTCACATGTTGCATTTAATCATCATCCATTACATGTACTATAAAATTAATACTTCTTCTAATTTAATGTTATTAAACAAATACCAAAGTTTGACCTGATTAATGTGTATACAATGTATTTCACTAAACTTCTGAAAATGTTTTTTTTAAACAATTGAATTAGAAACATTTTAAAATAAAAATATAAGTATGGGAGTCATATGTGGCTATTATTAATGCAGTCAACATTTATAGTATGTGTGTGTAGTCAATACCATGAGAACAAGATCTTTTCTTTTTACCATTCATTAAGAAGGATATATAGAAGCCCTAGAGGCCAGATGGGAAAACATTAAAATGAATTTAAAATACTACAGAGACAAAAACTAAATTGAGTGAAAATAATGAGCCTGGTCAATTGGAAGGTGATTTTGGAATTAAGTTAAAATTTGAGTCATATCCTGAGGTAAGGGTTAACATCGGGTTTACATGAAGGATGAAAGAAAGCAGCAAGCAACCAGACAGAGCAAGGAGAAAAGCTTTGGAGGTCCAAGTAGAAAAGACATTGGTAGAGAAAAAAGAAATGGGTGGGAAGAAAGGAGGAAAGCTGAATCAGAGAAGTCATGGCAGGAACAATAGGATATTTCACCTGTTCCATAGACAAGAAAATGCCATTAATAACTGATGTTTAAAAAATAAATTATTCTGGTATATGTGATCTTTTAAGGAAAGAATAAGCTAGATAAGCAAAGAGTTAAGAAAACCACCAGGGAGACTATTTAGGGACCCATAAAAGAAAAATGAAGACATAGCCAGGAATGAGCAAGAAGGTGCTAGGACAGGGTCAAAAGTTACAAAATTGGTTAGTTCCTGGGATGTCTTGCTGGAGCCTCAGCTGTGAGCTGCAGAGGTGGCATTCCCTCTCTCTGAATCGATTTTGTTTGTCCTATAGATGATTCCCACTTTAATTGAAATACTAAGTTTTCACAAAAGATTATGCATGCAAAGTATTTTTAAAACTAAGAAACATATGTGGTATTTAATATTTTTATTTTGTCCTCTCTGGGGATTACCCTAACTTGATAAAAAAAAAAAAAAGAAAGAAAGAAAGAAAGAAAGAAAGAAAGAAAGAAAGAAAGAAAGAAAAGGAAAGCAAAGTAGCAACACTTAAGGCAAAAGCCAAGTTTTCATTTCCATATTTAATTAGGCTTCTTTCATTACATTTTCATATCACTTTTTGAAATTGTATAAATTTTTCATACTTGTTCATATTTTTAGTTGTTTTCCACCTTTTTGGTTCTTGCACAGAAAAAGCCTAAGTCTCAGCCCATCTGAATTTCAACTACAATATATATACAACTGGTTCAGGAATCTGGTTTATATGTAACTAACACATGTGTATCTCAATAAGCTGGAGAAGGAGACTAACAATATTTTATTTCATAAATATGACTTTGTAATAGGAATTTGAGGAGCTTATAATAATGAACCCAAGATATACTATATTTCTAGCAAATCTATTGCCAATGAAATAATTTTTAAAAATTCTATAGTCATTTTTTTACCAGCTCTCAGTTATTAAGCTGATGATGACAAAAATGTGAATATTTTTCATGGATTTTTTTAATGTGCTACAACTTCTTATTTCATGATTAACTCATATTTGGTTTGTAATCATCATCAACAGTTTTATAGGCCTTATCACAAAAAGGTATAGTGAGTACCAAAAGTTATTTTCCATATTTTTATGTCTGTGTGAGTGCTATTTTCTGTTTTGAGATGCACAATGATGAACCTATGTTTAAAGAAAATTTTCATATCTCATGTTGTGATCTAAAAAGTAGTAAATTTCTTCTATTTTCTATATCAAGAATGGATTTCTGTTTTTTTATTTATATATATGTGTTTGTATTTAAACTTTAAAATAGATCTATATGTTATGATACCAATTAATTTCACAACCGAAAACCTTACTCAATCTATAAGAAATATATGTATACCCGGTTGGCAGTTCATTTCACTATCAGGTGGAGATTTTCTTTAAACTAGTCCACTTCGATAAAATATTTTAATTATTATGTGTTGTATATTACTAGTATAACAATTTGTTATAAACATTATATGGAAATTTTCAAACGCTCAAGACCCGTTTCGTTGACAAGTCTGTTGAGAATGATTTGGATGTTGTTTCTGAGCAGAGGCAGTCTGACTGTATTGTAATATTTCATTTTCTGTGTTATTCTGTAGAGGTCCTTCTGTAGCGCCATGGTAGAAGAGCTGAGGATGTCCCTGAAGTGCCAGCGCCGGTTAAAACACAAGCCGCAGGCCCCAGTTATTGTGAAAACAGAAGAAGTTATCAACATGCACACATTTAACGACAGAAGGTTGCCAGGTAAAGAAACCATGGCATAAAGCTGGGAGGCCAAACGCCCAAGCACAAACTGTCGCCCTTTTTCCAAACAATTTAGCGAGAATGTTTCCTGTGGAAATATGCAACCTGTGCAAAATAAAATGAGTTACCTCATGCCGCTGTGTCTATGAACTAGAGACTCTGTGATCTCAGCAGTTGCGATGGTCAGACTTGATTTACAAGCATCATGGATCAACCAAGTTACACGGGGTTATACTGTTTATCGTAGGTTCCTCCCTTCTTCTGAGTGAATGTCACATGCGCATTTCTGTGGCTGGTTTCAGATGCAGTCCGGTGAGAAATTACAGGTTCCTTCTGAAGTCCAACTGTTGCCAGGGATGGAATGCCCCCAGGGTAACCAGTAAAAAAATCAGTAAGAATAAAAATACTTGGAATCAGCAAAACCTGTAGTGTTATAGGAAAGAGTACAGCCTTCTGAACACCCAGATTATAGAGGTGGAGATGTCACTGGCCCCCAACAACTCAGTACAATGATCATCTGGATAGACAATATGTGTTTATAGGATGTGAAAAATGTAACACAAAGCAAATCTGAATTTTATGGAAAGTGGAATATAAAGCATATCTTCATCAGTGTTTTTCTTTCCTTTTTTTTTCACAGTTTTTGTCACTGATTGAGATAGAAATGTCAATTACCAAGGCAATAATGTTTTTCTTAAATTTATCTGCCGGAGATTTAACATGTAACTCTACCAGATTCCTACCTATTTACCTATCCTGTTACCCCAACCCTTTTATCCCAACCCCACACCAAAAATAAAAAGCAAAGGCTGGTTTAGAGATACTGCATTTTAAAGGATATTTTGCAATCTTTGTCTTAAAGAAGGCTGGGTATTGATAGTTATGTGGAAGACCGAAGCTTTCATTTTAACATTCAGATATGTTCATTCAAACCCTAGTTCCTGCTATAAATGAACTTGATGGAGCCTGGGTCAATCTCAGTGAGAGGAAAAAGGGGACTGGTCATTTGTAGAAAAGTATGTGCAGAGAACTTTGAAATGGACTGCATTTATCAATACAGTCACAATGTTAAATGAACAAAATTCTTGAGCAGTTTTTTTTTTTTTTTTTTTTTCAAAAAATGTTCAGGTTTATTTGTGGAAATGCAAGATTTCTATGAAAATAGTTTTTGTATGGAAATTTTTGTAATACTTTTTATCAACAAAATAAGAACATGTGTTTCTGTCAGGGGTGTGATGTCAAGCATGAATGGTAGTGCGTGTGCACCACCAACGTTTGGTGAAAACTATTTTTATCAAGAAAAAAGGAATCGTAGAAGAGAAATATTTTCAAGTTAGATAATATAAAAGTTAGGTGCACTACCACCACTGCTTACCATGCTACACCCCTGGTTTCCACGAGGCTGATAACATACTGTAATGAACAATTGTGTGTAAAATGGTAAAAGACACAGACTCTTGACAACATTGTGATGACAGTTGAGTGCACACAGTTTGCTGTTTGAATCCGATGCACAGAATTGAAAAAAAATCATTAAAATTATGTCCACTTTACTTTCAGCTTTGACTTTTATTTTTCCTTTGTATGGATAAATGAATGCACAAATGTTCACTTTATTAAGGGAAGTACACTTCCTGAAACTTTCTTGGTCATCAAGGATGGCCACATCCCAATCCCATGGGAAATGAAGAAAAATACTGAATGATGAACTACTCAGGTGCAGGTTGTTAGGGAAGTTTAAATTAGGAAAACAGCAGTTCTAGAAGCAACAGTCATCACCGTACCTCCTCCATCAGTGGGTATTGACTATATCATAGGGTTGGGTAAGATTGGACAATGATTGCTGATGTTGTATTTAAAGTTGAACTGATATCCAATTTAAGGCCTCCTTGTGCATTGATAAGTCAATGTAATTCAGCAAATGGAGAGGAAATGATTGGCTCAGCTTTGACAATTAGGAATAATGTGTGTAACTTAGATGTTAATATCATAACAATTTTTTAATATTTAAATTACAAATGATAACATATAGTTTACTCAGCAAAAATAAAGACCCATTTTCACTAGAACACCTGACCAAAAAATAACATTCTATGAAATATTTCTTTAAACTCACAAAAGTTACATAATTGAATTGCTGATATCTAATGCCCATATGTTTCCAAAATTTCTAGTGCCTGGGGAATTTTAAATTAAAATTCATATTTCAATGATAAGTTTGTCCCAAATTTTAACTTTATAGAGTTGTACTATTCATTGCTAAAAATCTTAGCAAGTTTAGTGGTAAATAGCACCAAATAACATTTCATAATATTAAGCTTTTTACCAATCAGATTCCAATAAGATTTTAAAGCACTTTTGACTTTTAATTCTTTGTTAAATTAAGTAACCTTGATAACAGGCAGAAAATGACAATTATTTTTGAGTAGTCAAGAAATAATTATTTAATTTTTTGATAAAATTTAACAATCATTTGAAGTATTAAATTTAATAAGTTGAGAAGTTTTAAAAACCTGCCAAATTTTAACTATAAACATGATTTTGAATATACAATGTATAATATTTAATTTTATCCATTTTCTAAAAGGTTTCTGTATTATTGCTGAAATAGATACTTAACTACACATCAGGTGGTTCTATATACATGAGACACTATTCTTAAATTTAATAAAATCTAGGTTATTTTTCAAAATAATTTTAATAAAGAATTTCTCTTCTCTCTAGGAAAGCAGTATATTGGGGTAAACTATACACTCTAGTATGCTGAAATTATAAGAAGGAGAGGGAGAGAACAGCAGTCTAATCAACAATATAACCAGGTAATTAATAGAGAAACATATCCCCAATTAAATAACTCTCTAACCAGAATGAAACACTAAAGGGATATATATTCATATATACAAAACTAGAACACCCTTACCAGATGAAAACACCAAGGATTTATATGCATCTCATAATATCAAAGTTAAGTAACACTAACAAGTATGGAAATACAGAAGAGATATATTTACACATATTTACAATTAAATTACCCTAACCCCCTTGGGAATATATTATGCTAACCACAAAGAGGGGAGATATATTCTATTTTACAAATATGGAAAGTGTATAAGAATATTTTATTAATTATATTGCCTCAAATATTTTGAGACAAATTTTTAGAAAGGTTTCTTTTTCTAAATGACTAAATCTATGTACTAAATACGAATTGTTTAAAAGCAGTTTAGTAGTCTAAAAATGCTTTTATTCTGCTCTCATAAATGTATTAGTTTTGCTGGGTATAGAGTGCTAAGTTGAAATAATTTTCTTATATAAATTTGAAGATGTTCTTTCCTTGATTTCTTACTTCCATTCTGTGGGCAAACCTGAAGTCATTCAGATCCTTCATTCTTTGTATGTGATTTTTCTTCCAAAATTCTTATGTTTGTTTGACCTTCTGTTTTTCCCCAACATCCTGAAATAGCCCAGTGACAAACATGGATCTATTTACATCCATTGTGCTGGATACTTGCTGCAATTTTTGAATTTGACGAATGTTGTCCTTCAACTTGGAGATAAGTCTCTGAACTATTTTTTGATTATTTTCTTTTCTCTGCTTACTCTAACAGCTACTCTTATATTAATATTGGAGATCCTGAACTGTTGAGTCTAAATTTATAACCTTTGTTTCACAGTTTCTTGTTTATGGGATATTTATCTTTTAAATAATATATTAAGTATTCCCTTCCTGCTTATTATTATAATTTCTACAAGATCTTGTTTTATGTCCATGGCATTTCCTCTTATATCTCTGAAGCCATTAATAACAATCTTATGACATTCCTCAATCTAATAACTGAGAAAAGACCTCAGTTTCCTCCTAGTTGCATTTTTTTCTGCTTGCTTGTATTTGTTTGTAAGCTGTGTGTTCACAGCAAAATAGGGGAAGACTATTTAGCTAATTTGAGGGTTAACATAACCCATTCACCATAGATAAGCTGTTTGCTGATGAATTCTTCAAAATATCCTCTTTTTGGATATTTTTTTCCTTGGGCCTTCCAGAGTCTCCTGAGAAATATTTTTTAACCTCTCACCTAGAGATTAAGACCCTTCCTGACAATGTTCAGATAATTATGGAGTAACGGATCCTGAAATCAATGCATTCTGCATTCAGGGAGACTAAGATCACTTAATCACCCTGTTTCAATTTAGTACCCAGATTTTCAATTGGGTCCAGTATCCTTTAGTCTGGAGTTCTTTCTTTCTTTTTTGAGAACACATCCTTATCATTTTGCTGAGTTGGTAGAGAATAGGCTCCCAGGCATGAAGAAGAGGAGGGAGAATATAGGGATCCACTGTTTTCAAACTACATTTAATGAGTCCTTCTTGTTTTCTCCATCCTGTACTGCTAATTATGAGCATACATGGTTCAGCTGATTCTTGTGCCTTGGAGGGTTTTGTGATGTAAGTAACCTGGTTCATTCTCATATTTCCATGACACCCACTTGGGATTCTATTTTGTCCAGGCTTTTTAGTTAACTATCATTTGTTCATGTAATTTCTGCTAACAAAAATGTTGTTGAAATTTTTAACCTCTCTTGTTCTCATTGGATTGTTATACATTTTTAAAAAGTTCTTTTACTATAATGTTTATGGGTGAATAGGAAGCTAAATTTGATATATGCATTTGATTCTTCTCTCTTTAAATATTTAAAGAACTCTTTCATTAAAGAAAATATTATACTGAAACCTAGAATAAGAAGCAGATAGAAACTAAAACTACTGTGGTTCAAATAAAATGAAGAACAGAACAGACCTTGCTCTTGTAATTGCAAAGAATTTAATATTGCCAATGTTTTCATTACCAAATAATTTTTCTAACTCTATATGTCAAGGAGCTACTTTCACAATAAAAAAAACTAACTTTACAAAATGGAGCCCAATAATATTTCTGTAATGTGGAAGATTTATATTTTAGTATATGTCTGATAATGCTAAATTCGGAAGCCATGGTAATTTATATGCTAAGGGCTAAGGTCTAATTCAAAACATTCCAATTTCTATTTTATAAAGTTCAAGAAACATGTATTATAATGTAGATGAGGAACACTTTCTTGGTAAATCATGCCAAACTATAAGATTTTAAGATCCTTTTTAATGGATTGTTTTATATTGTACCTTACTTTCTCATTTATTATGAATAATTGTTTTAATTTAAAGAAATATACCCATGCCTTTTTACAAAGGGCAATTTCATTTTCTTACATTTCCACTAGATATTTCTGTAATAGGATACTTCAAACATAGAACATGTTCAATTGCAGTAGTTAACTCTAATGTTTAATATCAATAATTATAAATACATTGAACAATGTAAAGTTATATATTTCACCAACCTTGGTCAAAATTCATACATTAAGTAGGGAAAAAAAAAACATACTACACATAAACTCCTTCTATAATATTTTAAAGTATTTTTAACATTATTTTATATTTCAGCTTCTGATCTAATATTCTTATATGGTTCAGAATAGCCTCTATAGCTCCAGCCATTGTATTTACATGTGTACAAAGAAGAAGAACAAAAGAAAAGAAAACAAAAATAAAACTCATACCTTTTTGTAAGGATACATACCACAAGTTGCATATTACTTTGGTCGGATTTAGTGATATGCCCACATTTACTTGGCAGATAGGATGGAAAATGTAGACTGTAATTTCAGAAGCCATATGTCAAATAAAAGGTTGAGGTTTGATTACTAGGGAAAATGTATATACAAGTACAGAGAATCAAATTGTAATTTCTTTCATCCCTAGTATTTTCCAGTTTCTCACTCTAGCATGGCTACCAAATCCTACCTTGTTCTGTTAACCCTCTATTTTTACTTTTGTAAATTAAAGTACAGTTGACTCTATTATATATATTTCAGATGTATAACATACTGATTCAACATTTATATTCCTTAAGTTGTGATCACCACAATAAATCTAGTAAACATCTCTTACCATACAAAGTTAGTGTGATAATATTGACTATTTTCTCTATTTTGTATTATTACATCCCTGTGACATTAATTTTTTACATAATTGGAAATTGATACTTCTATTCCTTTTTACCTTTTTCACTCACTCCACCACCCCTCTTCGCTATGGTACCCATCTATTTGTTCTCTGTGTCTGTAAGCCTGTTAACCCTCATTTTGCTCATTTATTACTCAGGTGCCATCTACCACTATCTTTCCCTTTTTAAATGACATTCTCTCATACCTTATTAATTTCCTTTATATTTCTTTATCTCTTTCCCTAATGAAAACCCAGATTTTCTTTTATGACACTATTTGTCTTGAGACAAAAATAAAGTGGACATAGTTGTTAATTTCTTATGCAGAAACCGTTTCTTTGCATTTATAGATAAAGACATACCTTTTAAACCATTATTTTGATATCCAAGATGCTCTCTTATTCTTTAAAATCCTAGACACCTTGTTTAGATTTGGCCTGTTTTCTGTGCCCTGTTATCTTTAATTAATTAATTAATTAGGTTTGTGCCCATATGTTTTTAAAACTCTGTGAATCTACATTATGAACTGAGCTTTGTATTAGATGCTGGGTACGCAATGATGACTAAAAGCAGACATGGTAATTACTGTGATAGTACAGAATCTGGAAGAGGAGGCTGACCTTAATCAAAATTGCTAAATATATAAATACAAACTGAAAAATGCTATCATAAGTGCTCCTTTTTGTTATATCCTGATGAGTGAGAATTTACTCACTAGCTCTCAAGCAGTATAGTTTAATATTTAAACATATAGAAATTTTATTGTATTTATAAAATATGTACAGAGAAGTATTTATTGGTGTAATGAGACAGTCCTACTTTGTTCAATGTGCTTCACTTTCTTGCCCTTCAAAGATGTAAAGTTTTTACAAATTGAAGGTTTGCAGAAACCCTGCGTGGAGCAAGCCAATCATTGCCATTTCTCCAACATTTGTTCACTTTATGTTTCCATGTCACAGTTTTGTAATGATTTCAATATTTAAGCTTTTTTATTATATTTTATGGGAATTTGTGATAAATGATCTTTGATATTACTGTTGTAATTGTTTCCAGTTGCTGCACACTGCACCCATATAAGACAGAAAGTGAAATAAATGTGTGTGCTCTGATTTCTCCACTGACCAGCCATTCCCCCATCTCTCTCTCTCTCTCTCTCTCTCTCTCTCTCTCCTTAGGCTTCCCTATTCCCTGAAACAAATGACATTAATTGCATCAATTAATAACCCTATAGTGATCTCTAAGTGTTCAAGAGCCATGTAGTAACCTGAACTACATTTAAAGCTAGGCCTCTTGCACCAAACCATCAGCCAAGTTGTGAATGCAAAATAAAAGTTCATGAAGGAAATTAAAAGTGCTACTTCAGTGAACACATGAATGATAAGAAAATGAAACAGCTTAATGGCTGATCTGAAGAAAGTTTTAGTGGTCTGGATAGAAAATCAAATGAAACACAAACTCCCATTAGGCCAAAGCCTAATCTAGAACAAGACCCTACCCCTCCTCGCTTCTACAAAGACTGAGAGCTGTGAGAAAGCTGCAAAAGAAAAGTTGGAAGTTAGCAGAGGTTAGTCCATGAGGTTTAAGGAAAGAAGCTGTCTCTGTAACATAAAAGTGCAAGGTGAAGCATTAAGTGCTGATATAGAGGAGATCTAGCTACTATAATTAATGAAGGCTGCTACACTAAGCAATTGCTTTTCAAGGTAGATGAAAGAGCCTTTTATTGGAAGAAGATGCCAAATAGGACTTACATAGCTAAAGAGAAGTCAATGCCTGGCTTCAAAGCTTCAGAGAACAGGCTATCTTTTTTGTTAGGTGCTGGTGTAGCTGGAGAATTTAAGTTGAAGGCAAGGCTCACTTACCATTCCAAAAATCTGAGAACCCTTAAAAACTATGCTAAATTTACTCTACCTGTGTTCTATAAATGGTCCAACACAGCTTGGGTGACAGCACATCTGTTTACACTATGGTTTACAGAATATTTCAAGCCTACTGTTGTGACCTTATGATCATGAAAAAAAAAAAAAAAAGATTTCTTTCAAAATAATTGACAAAACTCTTGGTCATCCAAGATCTAAGATGGAGGGCTACAACAAGATTAGTGTTGTTTTCATGCCTGTAAACACAACATTCATTCTGCAGTCCATGGGTTAAAGCTTAATTTTATTTTTTAAGTCTTATTATTTAAGGAATACATTTCATAAAGATATAGCTGCCAATGATAGTGATTCTTCTGATAGATCTGGGCAAATTAAATTGAAAACCTTATGGAAAGGATTCACCATTCTGGATACCATGAGAACATTCACGATTCAGGGGAAGAGGTTAAAAGATCAACATTTGCAGGAGTGTGGGAGAAGTGGATTCCAATTCTCATGGATGACTTTGAAGGGCTCAAGATGGCAAGATAGAGGGCTCATGATCCTCAAGATAGAGGAAGTAACCCCAGGTGTGATGAAAGTTGCATGAGAACTAAAATTAGAAATAAAGTCTAAAGATATGACCAAATTACAACAATCTCATGATAAATCTGTAACAGTTGAGGAATTGTGTTTTTTTTTTTTTTTTGAAATGAACTATATACCATGAAGATGCTGTGAAGATTTTTGAAATGACAAAAAAATAATTCAGAATATTATGCAAACTAGATGATAAAGCAGTGGCAAGGTTTTAGAGGGTTGACACCACTTTTAAAAGAAAGAAGTTCTGTGGGTAAAATGCTGTTAAACAGCATCACATGCTACAGAGAAAATGTGCATGAAAGGAGGACTCAATTGATGCAGAAAACTTCATTGTCTTATTTTAAGTAATTGGCTACATCACCCCAATCTTCATCAATCACCACCCTGATTGATCAGTGGCCATGATCATCCAGGCAAGACCTTCCATCAGCAGAAAGATTACAACTCCCTTAAGGTTCAGATCATAGTTAGTCTTTTTTAGCAATAAAGTATTTTTTAATTAAGGCATATACATTGAATTTTTAGACACAGTGCTGTTGCACACATTAAGACTACTGTATAGTGTAAGTAAACATAACTATTACACACTGGGAAACCAAATAATTTGTGTGAGTCATTTAATTGCAATATTCATTTTATTGCAATGGTCTTGAACTAAACCAAATTATCTTTGAGGTGTGCCTGTATTATTGGTTTATGTCTTCCTCCCAGGAATACATAACTTCAAACCTTAGCACAGAGCACAATTCCTCTGGGTTTGGAGAACATAAACTGAGGTGTGAATTATGTGTTGGTTCATTACTATCATCTTATTACAGTAGAAATTTTACATTATGTGAAAATATGACACCATAACTTTACCTATGTTCTTCTCTGATCTATACTATTCCCATGTGTGTTGATTTTTTTCCTCTTTGTCCTCACATAGGTACAAGAAAAGATTCTACCAATGCTCCTTGTTTTTTTGTTGTTGTTATTGCTATTTGTTTGCTTTGTTTATATTTCTTGGTTTTCTTTCAAGGCAGAAGTAATCTGTGACTTAACAATTGACCTTGGATCACTGAGAGCATACTTGTTGAGTTTAGGGTCCAATACTCAAGTCTCAAATAGTTAGTCCTTGTCCAGAAATTTATCAAAAAGAAATACACTTGAGTCTCACACAGTGTTGGGAAGTAAAGGAATAGCATTTGATGAGAGTTTATAATAATGGAGCCTGACTTATATTATAGGATTGGGGTAAACTTCCCTGAGAAATTAATGATTGCATTGCAACATGAATCTGCTAAGAAGCAGATACTCAGGGGAGAAAGTTTCACAAACCTGTGACAAAGTACCTACAAGAGTCCTGTGATAGGAGGAAGCATGGCATGTACTGAAGGAACTGATAGACAATCAGAGTTGACGAAGCACTCTGAAGAAAATTTAGGGACATGTAATACAAATGCATTTAAAATATAGTACAGAGCCAGACCTTACTGAGGTAGTGCAAATGACCTTAGTGATTGCATAGTTTTCCAAAGAGCAATGGAAAACCATTTAAATCTCTTAAGCAGAAGCAAGGCTGTTGGCTAAGATCTGCATTTTGTAAAGACCACCACTCAGGCTTCAATTTGGAACATGATTTAAATAAGCACCAGAGTGGCTATGGGGAGACTAGTGAAGAGGCCATGTCACTAAGTATTCTCGGTAATATATTATATTAGTTTAGATTAATCTCAATTGTTAGCAGTGGAAAATGAACAGAAAGACATTTTCAAAAAAAATTTAGCAGCCAGAAATTCCCATAAGTTCATGGTGAGTTCAATAATAAGTATGCATATTACTAACAGTTGTTATGTTATAGCTTATAATTAGTGCTGTATATGAATAATCTCCTCCCATTCTCTGAGCAACCTGATGAAGCTATGGCTAACATTACCATTTTATAAGCAAGAAAACTATTTACAAGAGAACTTAAGTAAATTTTTATCAAGTCTTACAAGTGTCAAAATTTGATAGAATGGTTCCAATATTCTTAGCAACTGAACTTGGTCACAGTCACCAACAATAGCTTATCAAAATGAAGGCTTATTTCTTGCTCATAAAAATTCTATTACGGGCTTTTTGAATGTCTCTGCATGGCTCTTGTCCTCCCTGTGGGAACCCAGGTCTGGATTGCTTTACACTGTCAGTACTCTCCTGAGCCCTTCCCCCAGATCACCTTCAAAGCTGTTGGCAGGACTAGTCTCATGGACCTGAGCTACATTAAGAGGCTACAAGTGTTGTAGGGGGTTGTGGACTGGCAGGAAATGAAAGTGGGCTTAGTAGGAACTAATAATTCTTACTAGTTAAGAGTTAGAGTACATAGATCATAGAAATAGAAACTGAAGCAGGGAATGTATACAAACTTGCCCCAATAAAGAGCACCAAATAAAGAGATGTGGGTCTAGGACAAAGCTCTGACTTCCTCTAACCTTTAATTGTTGGGTTAGGAGAGTAGGTTGTAAGGGATAATGAACATGCATCCAGAGAAATAGGACTTTGTAGTTACTCCATGTTATCCAGAGAGGACGCCATAGAGCCTTATTCCAGCTTAATGTCTGCAGACCTTAATACCCTAAACACGGAAAATGAGGATAGCCTCAACTTCCTTGCTGCAGGAACATGATTAAGTTATATCAAAATGACAACCAGAAGATAATTAATATTCACATTGTAACTTTGAAGAGCAGCTGGGAAAATCATCTTCTGGCAACCTGGGCCAGGATTGACGCTGGAAATCAAGCTGAGAATACAAAGGAAAAGCAGACCTCTGCTGCAAAATGTTGTGTCCAGGTGGGGTTTCAGGATGAATGAACCAATCAAAGGCCTCATGTTCTATAGTCCAGGCAGGGCTGCCTGCTAGTTTTAAGGTATGCAGATATACTGAGTGACTTTTTGGTAGTTCCCCACTGAGGACCGGAGTGTTCAGCTTGTCACAGAACATGGAACTCCCACTGCTTAGTCCACTGACAAAGTCAACACAACTATAGAGTATTTTTTTAAAATATTTTATTATTTTTAGAGAGTGGGGAAGGGAGAGAGGCAGAGAGAGAGAGAGAGAGAGAGACATCAATGTATGGTTGCCTTTTTCACCCGCCTCCAGCCATGGTATAGAGTATTTTTAAGGCTTCTTAGGCAAACTCTTAAACAGGCTATGAAATAAGCCTGATAGAAAATAAGTTTTTCAGAGCTAAAACAATGATAACAAACATGACCTAAAATAGTGACCAGACGACTATACTGAGCCTTCTTTGCTCCAAGGCCTGCCTGTCTAGACACACCCTTGCTTTCAACACCACAGAAATTAGCCCATGCCTCCAGGCATCCAGCTCTGAAATCACTGTCTCCGAATATGTATATGTATATGTCTTTTGGCACTCATACATTAAAATTTTGGTGGGATATAGTACATACTTTAAACCTTGGGTTATGTGCAAGTTCTACTCTACAACACTGCCAAAGTTATTGGGCCAATCGGCATCTTAATCATCAATATGCAAGAGAAACTGATAATTCATTCCCTCTCCAAATCTTGGTCTTTGTCAGATTTTTGTTTCTCAAATATGTCAAATGCCACCGTGGTTGTGTTTTGTGTTTTCCTATTGACTAGTGCTATCGATCTTTTACGTGTGTTAACTACATGCATTTCAGATTGTTTGAAATGTCCACTGAGGTCTTTTACCAAGCGTCTATTTTTTTTAGTTGTTAAATCATCTCTAGAAGTCTATGTATTATTGATGTCCTCTAATCTGTTATTTGATTTTACTTGTGTAAACATTCCCTCCCAATGTGTCATCTTTTACAAATACAAAATGAGTGTATTTTTTGCTTTTACATCTGTTTGATAAATGGAGGTTGCTGATCTTAATGTTCCCAAATTTATCATTCTATTACTTTATTTTTGGCACTTTTGGTACCCTGTTTAAGAAATACTGCCTTAAATAATAACAGAATGATACTTAGCTGTATAAATTTCTTCTAAAAAGTCAAGTTTTACCTTTAATTTTAGTTTAATTAAAATGTGTGTTTTACTTTCCCCCCATCTTTGTAACCATTCTTCCCTCTCCCCCATTTAATATGTTGAACAGTATCTCCTGCTCTTGGTGATCTGTTATGCTTTGTCTGTAGCATATCTAGATTTTCTGTATGCATGAGTCTGTTTCTGTGGTTTATATTTAATACTTTCTTAATTTTGCCTTCAGAAGCATCTTGTTGTATCACCTAAATTTCAAAATCAACATTTCATGCTACTAGATACATAGACACATAATTGCTAAAGTTTTAATCAGAATGAATCAAATCTTTGTAGAAATTTGACAAGAATTTTTGTATTTATTTTATATTATCTTCTTACCCACAAGCCCATATTTGCCTTTTGTCCCTTACATTTTTTGTACATAAATCTCACACACATATTTGTTTCATTTCACCCTAGGTAATTTGTACTTTTTATAACTATTGTGAATGGTGTCTATTTATAAATGTCATTTTTATGCTCTTTGTTACTTATATATAGCAATGTGTGTATATATATAATATATGCACATATATATATATATATATATATATACATATATATATATATACCTTCTAAAATCTTCTTTTATTCCTACATATTTGTCCCTAGATTATTTTGGATTTTTAATGTAAAGAATCACATAATATGCAATTAATGAACGTCTTATTTCATCATTCAGTTTTTTGTTTCTAACTTTCTTATTGTCTTATGGAGCTATCTATGTCCTTTAACACAATGTTGAATATCATAGGTGGTAGAAGACATCCTTCTCTTTTCCTGACTTTAAAGGAACTATTTCCAATCAATTATAATTGGCATTATTTATTTTACCTCAGTCTTTTGATATTGCTACATAAATAATTACCTCCACCTAAACTGTTCTCTTCTCCCTTCCCCAAAAACTTGTCTACATTCCCATTTATGTCCCAAAGACTCTGCTGAACCTCAATTTACAAAGATTTATATGAACTATAGTTTGTCCCCAGGGACGGACTTTGAAGAAGGCATAGAACTCAACAAGTAAATGCCCTAAAATATTTTGTATTCTTTGTATATGCCTGTACAGAGGCCATACCTTCATAATCTTTTGCTATTCCAAGGCAATAACTTTCTAATTTTTTGTTTCCATAATTTTGCTTTTAAATCCACTCCCCACACTCTCAATAATAGAACCTGACAAATCATCACTGAAAAATAATCTTTGATTGTGTTTTGTAGATTACCTATTATATAAACAGTAGTATTTTGATGTGATACCATTTAGAGACATTTTGAACTCCACAAGAACTGGCGTCCAAACTGTCTTTTTAGCCATTTCCCTTTTTCTGTCCATATATGACCTCTGTTTCAAATAACTGATTAATACTGTCACAATGAGTTTTCCCATATCCTACACTTGCTATCCTGAAGGTTCTTATCCCCTTCTCTCCCTATCAGAATTTTCTGCTCATTTTTCATGGTCTAGTTCACAAGTAGAAATGTACGTGAGATCTAATTTTGAAGTCTTCCAAGGCTTAGCACAGAGTCTTTCACATACTAGGTGCACAATTGTTTATGATGATTTTCTTTTGGAAATGATTTAAATTTATATTTTATAGCCTAAAATGTAAGCAAATTAGTTTTACATTTAATTAAATGTCAGTAAGGGAAGTATAAAATAGAATTTAAAGCTATTTTTTGTAATTATAGTGGCAACAGAAACAAAACTAATATACATCATTTATGACCATTTCAAGGGCAAATTATGTTCTACTTATTTGCCTCTACATTGCCATGCTTAAGGTTTTGTTAATTTAGTATGCAGTCCTTACTGAAGTAAATCTTATTTGTCACATGTGTTAGCAATACTTTTATTTAAGCTATTTGAGTATATATAGATCGTGATTTCTGATTGTCTTCCTTCTAAAGAAAACAATTTGAAGCAGGTTAATTCCACAGATCTTTTTTAATACCTTTGTGACCCAGATGTTATATCATTAGGTAAAGATGCTTAGCAAGCAGACCATTTCTGCTTTCTTCTGAGAGAGATTACAGTATAACAGGTAGGTAAACATTGCACAACTAATTACACAGATCAATACATTGTTACATATTAAACCAACCAACCACTTGTGAGTACAGAGAATAACGAGGATGCAATTTACATTCAAAAGCAAAAGCTGTCTCCAATTAAGTGAAATTTTAGGTTAAACTATGAAAATTAGAATTGATCAGGAAGAGAGAATAAGTATGACTATTCTAGGGAAGAACCATGCAAGGAATAGGATGTGTGAAAACACAAAAGCAGGGAATATAGAAGATGGTGTAGCTAAAGAGCTATGAGTGAGGATAAATGCGATGAGGAAAAGTACAACTTGAAAATAAAATAGGCATTTACCATGTACTGAGCCATTAAAGACCTTGATGCTCATGTAGAGAATTCAGCGGTATTGTTAGCACAGTTGGAAGCACTAAAAGTTTTGATTAGGGAATTTATGTGATCAAATTTGAGTTTTCAAAGAGAACTTTAGCTGTTGTGTTTTCAAGAAGAGCACCCAAATAACCATCAGGGGCATTCAGGATACTTTCACCTTAAATAAAAAGGAGAAAATACATGGCAATCTACATACAAAGCCTTAGTTTGTTGATTTTCCAATGATGTGGAAAACAAATTCTTGTATCTACTAGTCAAAAAAAACAAAACAAAAAAAACCTTGATTACTTAATAAGCAGCAACTAAGCAATGTCCTATTGCCTTTCATACTATAGTTGTTTCTGTGTGTAGGAAAAGTGAAACTGAAGTACTAGGAAAGTCAAGTTGCAAATTAAATAAATTATGATAAATCATATCAACAAAGTACTATAAGAAAACTTTCACTAATTTTATTAAGCTAGTAATAGGATAAGATAGGAAGATAGGAGAAAGAATGAGTCACTAGTATAAATAAATATTTTACTTAGCTTTTAATATTAAGCTTTGAATTGAAGGAGTAATCTTGTCTTTTGCAGTATATTTTTTTCTCCATGGACATTTTATACAATTTCTTTGCTTAAATTACTGTTTTTCAGTGACTCTCACATTTATATCGAGTCTAGAATATTTCCCTAATTTCCAGAAACCTCTATGAACCTAGCGGGTATCTGCAGATTTACCATAAATTTTCTCCATGCTCTGGTTAATGTTACTGCTAAGCATTCTACTACCTGCTGAAGAACTGGAATCTAATACACTATAATAAGCAGATTGAATTTTTTTGTGAAAAGTGCTCTTATAAATAATCATAATTTTTTATGAACTACAGAGATAGCCATATAATCCAGTTTAGGGGGTGGGCAGGAAACGTGATTGGGGAGGCTCCTCAGAAGACTGTAAATAAACTACTTGATTCAACCCATTAATAATTAGGAAAAACCCTGGATGGTGGCACAATGGATAAGGTGCCAGCCTGCAAACTCAAAGGTCACTGGTTCGATTCCCAGCCAGGGCACATAGCCAGGTTGCAAGCCAGGTCCATAGCTGGAGGCAGGTGAAAGGCAATCATACATATATTGATGTCTCCGTCCCTCTCTGCCTCGCTCCCTTCCCTTCTCTTTACAAAATAATGAATTATTTAAAGAAAAAAAAAAAAACTTACAAAAAAAGTAGGCAAAGCATGGAGTTTGGGGTGGGGCACATTGCCAGTAGAGGAATAAGTCTTAACACAAAAATGAGAAATAAGAGAACACCTTATTCATAAAACTGAAAATTTAAATAGGGTCCAAAGGTCATATCTGAAGTTGTAAATATATATGGGGGAAGAAAAGAAAGCTCCTTAAGGAATGCCATTCTGAGGAGTTTCTACCTACAATTGCTAAAATATTGATGGGAGAAGTTGATCATATTCATATTTTAGAAAAAAGCCATCTGAGTGGCAGAGTGAAAAATGATTTGAGGGAGACCTAGACTGGGGTCTTAAAAAAAAAATAGGGACCTATTATTTAATCCTTATAAGGAAATGCAAAATAAAACAAAGCTGAATAAAATCTAACAAAAACTAAATCAATAGGAATAGAAATGTCAATGATGACCATTCTGACTGGTGTGAGGTGGTATCTATTGTGATTTTAATTTGCATCTCTCTGATGGCTAGTGATGTTGAGCATCCTTTCTTATGCCTATAGACCCTCTGTATGTCCTCCATGAAAAAGTGGCTGTTCAGGTCCTTAGCCCATTTTTAAATTGGATGGCTTGTCTTCCTGGTGTTGAGCCGTGAATAAGACACAGCAGAAAGAAAGAAGGAACTCCTACCTTTTTTGACATCATGGATGGAACTGGAGAGTATTATGATTAGTGAAATAAGCCAGATGGTGAAAGACAAATACCATATGGTCTCACCTTTAACAGGAACCCAATGAACAAAACAAACAAATGGCAAAATAGAACCAGAGGAATGGAAACAAGGAACAGCTTAACAGTGCCCGGGGAGTGGGGGGAAGTGGGGGAAACAAGGAGAAGCATCTAATCAAGGAACTAGTGTAAATGACCCATGGACATGGACAACAGGGTGGGGATTGACTGTGGGAGTGGGGCAGTGGAGACCAACAGGGGAGTGGAAAGCAAAGAAGGTAAATTGGGGCAACAGTAATAGAACAACAATAAAACAAAACAAAACAAAACAAAAGGAATAAAGAAATATTTGAACAAATTTGAGAGAAATTAAGGAGTTAAAAGTCCTAAAATACGGTCAGATTGCTTGTGAAGAGAAAGTAAGGGAGGATGAAAGAGGATTCCCAGGGTTCTGGTTTGGGCCGCAGCATGGAGGGGTATGTCTTACAGCAGGAAGCAAGAACAAAGAATGCACCAGAGTTGTGAGCATTATTTTTCACACTTCTTTCTCCATCACCCCCATAATCAATTATCATTAACTTGTATTAACATTTCCTCCTATTTTTTATTCAACAAGTGATCAGTTAGTAATGTAAATACCTATTAATCTCTATTCTCAAGGAGCTACAAGTCTACTGTCCCCCTGAGTAGTTTTGAATTTATCTTTCAGCTTGGTACCTTAACTCGTTTCCTTGTCTCCAGTTTCCTCTTCCTTTAAATAGTCCTTAAATTTTCTGACAGTACCACCTTCTTAAAATCAGCTAGAAATGCTTCCCCTATAACATTACTGATATAACGTATTGGCATGGATTTCTTGCATGCGTATCTCCACTTTTAGATTGTGAGATTCTTGTAAGAAAAAGCTAACTACCTATATTCTGCGTATTTATGCCTGTTATTATAGTGCACAACTCAAGGCTGTTTTGCATGAGTGAGTGAGTGAGTGAATGAATCCATGAATAATGCAGAAATACACTCACGTCTGCTAGAGGTAGGGAGAAACATCTGTGAGGAAAGTTGACTATGTTTTAGGCAAAACCTTGATCTTTTCATCACAGCCCAAGATCTACTCACAAGTTTTGAAAGTCCAGACTTTTATTTTTATCAGTATTAAGAGTTGTTGATCTCCCCAAAATTGTCTTTTGGAAGACGTACCTTTAAACAAGGGTGACATCCATGCAAATACATGTTTAAAGCCACTGCTACCTACAAGTGTTTGAAGCCACTGCTACGGAGCATTACTGTATAATAAAGTAACCATTAGTAACATGATTATTGAGCATTAAAATATGCACCTGATAAACAAAATTTACTATTACTTAGTTCTAATTATTTTAAATTAAGTGTAAATAACAATATGTGGCTAGTGGCTACTTCATTACACAGTACAACTCTAGAGCAAGGAAGAAAATTTTCCTCCCAAGTTAATTATTGAATCTTAACTGATTCTTCTGTTAATTATATATTATTTTCATTTTAGGGTTTGCTTCTGCATCTGGTTTGTCTGGCTTTGGTTGTCAGCTTGCCTTATTTTATTAAACCTAATAAACTATCTGGGATCTCTTTCCCCATCTCTCCCAATTGTCAGTTGGAGAGAATGTCTGATATTAAATATTTTCTAGTCTGAGGCTTTGCATATGGCACTCAATTTCAGCATCCTACCTCTTGCAGCCATGTCTTTTCCTGGTGTCCATTCTGGTTGTGCTAATTGGAATTATGAAAAAATTACAATAGACATAATTTAAACTGAAATGTGCTGTATGCATATTGGCTTGTCTCGTATTATCAGCCCTTTGGGAAACCTACATGGGAAGTCAATTATTAACTTTAGAAATGACACAAGATTTGTTGATGATCTAAAATTTAGATTAGAGATAGTATGTTCTGTTACTTTAACATCAAGTTACTTTTTTCCTGAACTTTAATAAAGGATCCTTACTCTGTGTGCCTGTCTGAGAAAGAAAGAATTTTCTTACTTGTAGACTGCGCATCATCTACTGGGAAAGTTCTAGAAGGACATGGATTATAATTTATGCTGGGAATGTTCTCTTTCTATTCTTCAGGTTGACTAGACTCTTGCATTTCCTTTCTTTGTCAAGAAAAAACAAATTTTATATCTTTTTCTTTTTATCTGTAGGTCCAGGCTATTTTCCCTGTCCAAACATGTCTTTGTTAACAAGGTCCAAGTTCTTAAGTTTTTCATAGCTTTGTCATGCTTGCACATACAAGCTTTCCCAATTGTTTTTGACTTAATTGGGTGACCTAATCAGAAGGCAGTTATTAGGCTTAGTTCACCTTACCTTTTAAGTAAACATAAATTATTTGACAAATAATTTTTAAGTACATGCAGAAACCTAAAACTTGTTTGTGAGAAAGTTTTTCACCTTCGTATTTGTCATTTTAATTTGTAGATGCAGATTTGTTGCATTTATGTCAACAAACCTTTGAGATCTATTAAGATTGTTAAAATTTTGTATGAACCATCCACTGGTATAATTAACATTAATTTAGTAATTGGAAAGGAATATTATTATTTTGTTTTTAAAAAATAAGTGACTATGTAATATATTGTAATAAAAATGAGATTTTGTACTTTGTAAACAGTATAATAAGGTTTGTTGTTGTTTTTTAAATATTTTACTTATCATTTCCAGAGAGAGAGAGAGGCAAAGAGGGAGAAAAGCATCAATGTATGGTTGCCTTTTACCCACCTCCAGCTACAGACCTTGCTGGAGACCTGGCTTGCAACCTGGTTATGTTCCCTGCCCAGGGAATTGAACCAGTGACCTTTGGGTTCCCAGGCTGGCGCCTTATCCACTGTGCTACCAGCTAGGGCTGTAATAATAAGGTTTTATCTCTAAAAATTCACAGCAATAAATTTTAAAAATCAACACTTCTTTGTAAATGGACAGATATAAAAATAACATGAATAAAATATACAAAATGCTAAGGTATTGAAATTGAGTTAGTTAAGTGTAAACATATATGAATAAATCATTAACCATATATACAATCTTATGTAATACATACAAGCCTTAGAGCTTATACATAAATCATTTCGTACTGTATAATTCTAATGATAAATATTTGAGAATGAAATTTAATAGGACTGATAGTTTTTAAGTTTTTATTATTAGTGTGTTGACCATTACAAAATAATTTTTATAAAGACTAACAATGCCATCAAATATGTTATGTTAATTTTTAGGTATGACAAAGCAAAATATCAGGTAAATCAAGTCTATATATGTATTTTTGGTGACAAAAAACATAATAATCTTTTTTAAAAATATGATATGATTAAGTTTTTCATTAAAGGCACAGAGAACACCATAAAAAACAGGAATTATTTTCACTTTAATTGCTTACACAAAAAAATTGAAGATATAAACACTTGAGATGCTACTAAATCTTGGTTATTATCAATAATGCTGTAATGAACACATGTTTCAAGGTTCTTTTGATATTTTCCCAGAAATGGAATCATTGATTCATAAGGCAGTTCCATTTTTAATTTTTGAGGTATTTCCATACTGCTTTCCACACAGGCTGCACCAATCTATATTCCCACCAACAGTGCACAGGGTGCCCTTTTCTCTGCAACCTTGCCAACACTTGTTAGGTGATTGATTTATTGACAAGAAATAAGACACATTAGTCAAGATAAAAATTTTGAATACTATCAATAATTGAACCTGACTGTTCGAGAACACTGTATACGAGAGTTGCAAAGTTCACATTAATTTATTTTTAATTAATTAGATTTTAAAAAAAATATTTTATTCATTATTTTTAGAGGGAAGGGCAGGGAGGCAGGAAGAAAGTAAGAGAAACATCAGTGTATGGTTGCCTTTCACCTGCCTCCAGCTATGTGCATGGCTGGAGATCTGGCTTGTAACCTGGTGGTGTGCCCTGAGTGGAAATCAAATCAGCAACCTTCAAGTTCTCAAGCCAGTGCCTGTCCATCGAGCTGCTAGCCAGGGCTAAAATTCACATTAATTTAAATGTGTATACAGAATAGCCACTAAAATAGATAATAAACATTACATAACTTTAAGAAGTAATATAAAAATCTACTAATCAAGAGAACATAGTATTGGTATGGGATAAATAAATGGGTAATTAAACAGAATCAAGAGCATTAATATAGATTTAAATCTAATTTTTGACCATTTTGTTTGATGATTGAAAGAAATATTTTCATTTCAAGAAATGATATTGTTATAATTAGAAAGCCATTTAAAAAGTGATTCTCTTTAACTTTATAAACAATAATTAATTGCGGATTGATCACAAGTCTAAGTATTAAATTAAAACTGAAGATTCTAAGGAATTATATGAGATTATATGTGATTACTTACAGAAAACATGTTTTATATTAATTAACAGTAAAAATGCATTAATAGAAGTTTATCAATATTAAAGTTTTTGGCTCATTAAAATATACTACTGAAAAATGGGACTATCCTCAGATTATGAGAAAATATGTTCAATATTTTTAAAATTTAAGTTCTTGTGTGTAGAATATAGAAGTTATAAGTATAACTTAAAAAAAGTAAAGATATAAAATACATACTTTATAAATGAAAATATAATAAACAACTTTCCCTGAAATAAAATGTTTAATACATCATATTCACAAGAGTGACTACAATTTTAAAAATGAAAATTAAAACCCTAACAAAGCCAAATGGTAGTGGGGATTGGAACAATATACATGACAAGTTTTTAAAATTTAGGTTGCAGTTACATGGGTATATAAATTTGTCTAAGTTCATTCAATTCTATATTTAGATATATCTATCAAATATTACACATCTGCTTCTAGGAAAAAAATGAAGGAATAGGGGCTATATTATTCCTTCCTCCTTAAAAAAAAGGTTTAAACACAGACAAAATGTATATAATGACACTTGAGACCTTGAAAAGCAGGGAAAAAAAGGACAGCAAAATAGAGCATTGGGAAATAGATGAACTTAACCCGATTATTAATCCCACTTACTACCTAGAAAAATATTTTAAATCGTGGCCTAGAAAGTGGCAAATGAGCAAAAGCCAGTAGTCTCCCTGAATTAAAGTCATGCAGCTGGGACCCTGGAGGTGCCAAGGTAGCCAAAGCATTCTGGAAAAGAGAAAAGTATGCAGAAAAAAAAAATGTAGAAATGTACAAAGAATGCTCTTAAAGCATTCAGCTGAGGACTGATATATATATATGGATAGAGGAATAACCAAGTAAAAAAAAAAAAGAGGAAAAGTGTATATATATAACATGGAATAGGGAATTCAAATTTTTCTAACAGCTGAAACCAAAACATTATAATTTAGGTGCTTGGTTATAGCAGTATTCAACAACAATGACCTGTGAGCTATATGTGTCTTAAGGCCTATTTTGATATGGACTTTGAATTAAATTAATTATATACATCAAAGTTAAGTGTAGAAATAATCAAATAAAGAATATGTGATGAGACAATATGTAGCACACAAACCATAAAATATGCTTTATTTTATGTACTATATTACATAAATACACTTATCAGAAGTATTTGCTGGTTTGTTGGACAGAGTACTGTTAAAGGTGTTACTTCATAGTGGGGAAAAAGTATAATAGACCAATTCTACTCTGCTTCTCCCTGCAAAACCAAGTTAAAAGAAAGATTCAAGAGAACACATTATTTTCAAATAACTTAACTGTGTTCCAGAACAAATCTCAAGAACATTTCTGGTAGTATACAAATATATTCAATATTGATAAAGGTAAAATTCACAACTAACATCTAATAAAAAAAATTAACAGACATGTTAAAAAAGCAACAAAATGCAACTCAAATGAAAAAGAAAAATTAATCTATAGAAGCTGATCTACAAGTAACACAGTGTGAAAATTATATAAAGGGTATTATAACTAATTTTATTACTGTACATCATAACATTTAAAACCTAGAAGAAAGGTTGAAGATCATAAGATATTCTAGAGATGAAAACTACAATGCTTAAAATAAAAAATGAACTATATAAAGTGGAATAATGGAATTATATATTTCAGGAGAAAAGATTAATGTACTTGAAATATAAAAATATAAGTTCCCAAAATAAAATACATACAAGAAAACCTTTAACAAAACAGGAACTGAGTGACAATGACTTAAGGAAGAGACCACATTAACTTGCCTTTGGTATCCCTAAAGGTAGAACACCAAAGTTATTTGAAGAAGTAAACTGATAATTTTCTAAATAAAGTGAAACTATTATTCAAGTAGCTTAAAGAACTGTAAGAGCAAGATATATAGGGAAAAAACTGCTGATGTACATTATAATCTCATTAACATTAGTGATAGAGAATTTTACAAAGAGTAGACAAAAAAGAATAAAAAATAAAAATAAAAATGATGCTGACATTTCTTCAAAACCAATGCTAGATAGAAAAGGTGGGACATCTTTAAAATAATAAAGAAAATAACTTTCAACTTAGAATATTTTACTCAATGAAATGTCTTTCACAAATGAGAAATAATGCCTCCTTCAGACAAAAGCAGACCATTCTTACAAAAAATTTTAAAAAGAACCTGAGAAAGAAATGATAGTAGAAAAAAGATTAGTTTTACAAAAGGGAATAAAAACACTGGAAATGGTAAACCTACATAAGTAAATATAAAAATTTATTATTTATCATCTTTAAATGGTAATTTGCTAAAGCAAATAAAGTACAAATATATTTCAGAGTTTATAACATTTTTAGAAGTAAAATGCATATCATGAATAATGCAAAACTCTGGAGAGGAGAAATGGAAATAAACTGCTCTAATGGTGTCCTATTATAAATGAAGTGGTATATCACTTAGAGACAGATAATGACAAATTAAAGATGTATATAATAAGTACAAAATAATTACATATATAACACAACTGAATTATATAGATAATAAGCAAAAATGAGTTGAAATAAACCAATAAAACATAATTAAATAATCCAAAAGAATAAAAATATAGAGAAAGGAAACAATAATCATTTGCAACAAGTAGAAAACAAATAGCATAGTACCTATGATCAAATTATATTGATAATCAGATTAAATACAACTGTTCTAAGTGCTCCAATTTAAAGATCATCAGACTGAGTATAAAAGCAAAACCAAGATATATGCTGCATATAACAAACTCATTTCATATTTAAAGACCAGAATAAGGTAAATGTAAAATTATGAAAAGAAAGCTATGCCTATATCATGCTAATAATACTCATCCAAAGAAAGTTCAAACACTATATTAACATCAGAAAGAGTAGATTTCAAAACAGAGATTGATAGTAGGGACAAAAATGTTTATTCGATGATAATAAAAAATAAGTTGATGAGGATAATTTAACAGTTCTAATCATAGTGCACCACTTATATATTTAAAATATATCAAGCAAGTTCTTACAGAACTCTAAGAATATAAAGAAAATTCCAAAATATAGTCAGACATTTCAACATTGTTATCTCAATAATTCTCAGAAAATCAATGTTTTTAAAAAGCTCAAACTATCAACCAGCTTCCCATAGTTAACATTTATAAAACATTTCACATAACAATAATAAAATATATTATTTTCAAGTATACACAGAATATTTATAGAGGACAATATCTTGGACATAAAACCACTATAATTAAATTAAAATGTGTTAAGTAAAAGAAAATACATTTTCTGCCAATGATGCAGTTGCAAGTAACACAAATAATAAAATTTTCCACAAAATATATAAAATTTTCAAAAAAATACAATAGTTTCAACATTTGTGAGGTGCAGTTATAGCAGCACATAGGATACATATAATACAAAATACTTTTTTCAAAAAAGTACATCAATGGCTACTTTTTTCACATTATAAAACAAAAAGAAGCCCTGGCTGATGGCTGAGTGGATAGGCACTGGCCTACGAACACAGGTCGATGGTTCAATTTTCAGCCAGGGCACATAACCAGGTTGCAAGACAGGTCACCAGCCAGGTCCATAGTTGGAGGCAGGTAAAATGCAAACATACATTGATGTTTCTCTCCCTTTCTGCCTCTCACCCTTCCCCTCTCTCTGAAAATGATAAATAAAATCTTAAAAAAAAAAAAAAAAAAAAAACAAAAAGGAAAGCAAACACAACAAAAAGTGGAAGAAATATCAAAGTGTAAACCAATGAAATGGAAAACAGAAAAAACTACAGAAAAAATAAAATTAAAAACTTATTCCAACATACATTCCTAACACAAACTCTTATCAAAGTGTGAATAGAAGAGAATCTATTTTACTTGATACCTGTTGTCTATGAAAAAAAAAATTAGCTAATATCATAATGGTGAAAGACAATATTTTATCCCTAAGATCAAAACAGGAACAGGATGTCTGTTCTCTTTGTTTATCTACTCCATTGTTCTGGAGGTGATGGATGGGTCCACCATTTTGTTTGTGGTAATTTTTCACATGTGTCAAAACTTCAATCATACCCTTTAACCCTATTATGTGCCAATTATACCTCAAGAAAGTTGTCAAAATCTGTGTAGTACATTGTATCTAATTATAGAACAATAAAAATGTTGTTAGGAAAAATAAGATGAGTAACAGCTTTCTGAAGGAATTTTGAGATTATCAATCAATGACTTAAACAAACAAGTAAAGAAATAACATACATCCTAGTTAAAGGAAAATGTCATCCCTGGTTCTAGGCCCTGTTTTGCTATAGACTGAATGTTTGTACCCACCCTCCACCCCCTTAAAAAAGTCACATGTTAAAACCTAATCCCCTATATCATAGTTTTGGAGGTGAAGCTTTTGAAAAATGATTAGGTAATGTGGGGCAGCCTTCATATATGGAAGTAGCACCTTTATACAAAATCTCCTTGCCCCTTCCATGCTATGAGATTATAGTAAGGAAAACCAGGAAGCAAAACCTCACCAAACACTGATTCTGCCAGCACCTTGAACTTGGACTTTTGGACCTTCAGAACTGTGAGAAGTTTCTGTTGCTCATAAGTCACCAGTCTGGTATTCCATTATCGTAGTTTGAATGGCATAAGACACTACTGAGTTAGAGTGGTTATCTTAAATGCCTATGTATTTGGACATTCCAGTTCCCCACTTGAACACTTTTCACTAATTCCACTTGACAGACTGCTTAAAAATGACCTTCATATCTGTGCATTGTCTCTGTTTAACTGTTTTCATCTGTCAGCAACAGCTAAATTTCATTCTTTTGAGATATCCCATTTGTTTCTTTCTGTCCCTGGCAAGCTGAGCATATTTCAGAATATACTGCATAATCTTTCTTCTGTTTCTTTAAAATGTGTTTCCTCTGCCTTGAAAATTCTTCCTCATTGTTATTATGCTTCATCTTTTAAACTTCCTCCAGAGGTTCTTTCTGGACCAGTTAGACTAAATTAGGTTCCTTTGCTATGTTTGCTATATGAAACAAATAGATTTATGCTCACAAAAGACCGTTACGTAGCAATGTATTGGATTTATTTGAAGGGAGACATAAAATAAAATATTGCAAATATCCAAATAAGAAATAATGGACAAAGAAAGGTATTTAAATTTTATACTCATTTGACCATGGGCTAGAAATTGTCCATAAGGTTTAATGGCATTATTTTCCCAATGGATTTCATTTTACTAGCTCAGATAACTCAAATGATGAATAAGATGAGTTTGAAGATTACTAGCTCCCACAACATGACAGATCCAAAGCTATCTCTTTCACTTCAATGAATAACAGAGAGTTTAATGCTTAGAATTTCTCTAGAGCTGTATTTTGAGATTCTTGAATATGAGCTCATGTAGCATTATTATACTGCCCACCACATGCATATTTCTTTCAGAGAGCTGGAGGAAAGTCAGGGATATGGAATGAGAAGAGTTGTAACAAAAAGGAAATGATTAGAATTCAACTTTAATTTAGAGCAAATAAAAGTGAGGTTACAAGAAAATATATTAGACAAAAATTTATTTCCTCCTTAATTTAGATAAATGCAATGGAGAAATAAATAGTGAGATAAAATAATATCATAGTATGTAGAAATCAACAAAGACTATTTGTGTTTTTCACTTGGATTAAAATAGATGTATATTTTTAAAGATAGCTTTCTTGAACATTTGTCTGCATGAAAATTACCCAAGAAATTTATTAAACTGTAAATTTCTGTCTTATTACTTCAGAAATTTGGGTTTAATTGGTATTCTCTGTGTTAGGAACCCAAGTTAAAAAAAACACACACACACATAGATAATTTCTATATAGATGACCTTGAGTTACGGTTTTATAAACATCAAAGTTGAGGACATCAAGTGTTCAGAATTGTGTGTAGCACAAGCAAATCCTATTAACATTTTAACAAACATTTTAGCATATATTTTCTAAAGGTATTTTGCCTGCACATTTTTAGATATTTTGTTTTATATCTTGTTATATAGTAGAGAACTTAAATATGTGTTATGAGAAAGACTGAATTGATTTTGTATAGATTTGTGGTTAAGAATAGTTTTTGTGATTAGTTGACAGCCTGGGTCTAATCTTGACTTCAATGTGGTTCCTTTAATAAAATTATTTAACCATCCAGTGTCTAATTTTTCTTTCTTACATAATGATAAAAACATTATTAAAAAAAAAAACAATTAGCCCTGGCTGGTGGCGTAGTGGATAAGGCACCAGCCTGCGAACCCAAAGTCGCTGGTTCAATTCCCCAGCCAGGGTACGTAACCAGGTTTCAAGCCAGGTCTCCAGCCAGGTCTCCAGCCAGGTCCATAGGTGGAGGCAAGTGAAAGGCAACCATCCATTGATGTTTCTCTCCCTCTCTGCCTCTCTCCCTTCTCCTCTCTCTAAAAATAATAAATACAATCTTTTAAAAAAATAAAAATAAATTAAAAAAGAATTAAATCATCTAATGTATAAAAATTTGACAGCGTATGTAATAAATGCACAAAATACTAGTTATGATTATTGTCTTAAAGAATTGTTTACTTTTTCATATGACAAAAATGCATGTTTTAAGTGACATTTCAAGCTACTTGACTTAAAAAATAATAAATTAAACATTAGTATGTTAACACTTTACATATTAGGAGTTATTTTCAGTCAATGTTCAACATTCAGTTGTGTGAGCAAACTTGTATTTTGCTTTTAGATTCATGATACTTGGTTTGGAATCATGATCTAAGACCAGAATGTACAGAACATGAAAATATTTAAATGAAGTACAATAATACATAAACTTTCAATTAATTAATTGAAATACTTCCTTTATATAACATTAAAAACCCTAGAGTATTTTCTTACACAAAAATATAAATATTCTTATAAATATTATTAATTATAGAAAATGTTAGTGCACTTAGTGTGATTAAAATGAAGATTAATTGACAAAATGTTATCACCTTAGAAATTATTTTTAAGTACCACATTAAGTTTCTGGAGGCCCTGGCTCATGACTCAGTGGATAAGGCGCTGGCCTGTGAACCCAAACGTCTCTGGTTTGGTTCCCAGCCAGGGCATATGATTAGGTTGCAAGCCAGGTCTCCAGCCAGGTCTGTAGCTGGAGGCAGGTTAAAGGCAACCATACATTGATGTCTCTCTCTCCCTCTCTGCCTCTCTTCCTTCCCCTCTCTTTGAAAATAATACATAAAATCTTTTTAAAAAATGATAAATAATGTTTCTGGTGGAACCTAAGTATAAACAAATTACATTCAAAGTAAAATCACCTTATATACCAGACTTTCAGTGTTTGGGAATGTAATATCAAAGTAAATATATTCTTATCAATTCCAATTGTGAGTATAAGAAGTAGAGTCAATACAAGAATAGCTGTCCCATTAGAACTTGATGATATATTCCTAAAGGCACTTAAAAGATGGATATTGCTTCGCTGTAGTTGAAAACAGACATAAAGAGCTACACTAAATGCCTGGTTTCATAGCAGTTTGAAAATGCAGACTTCATGGGGAAAAAAGGAAGAAAATTGCTTTAAGGTAAGAGATGCCCTGGATAAATCAGTAGGTCATGTGTGTGTGTGTGTGTGTGTGTGTAAAAGAGTTGCAGAGTGGTGACTTGGAAGAGTGTGTATTCAGTTATTTTTAAGAGCTAAGGCTAATCTAAGAGAAAAAAATCACAAACTATGTTTCTTGTAAATTTGTATTTTCCAGGCTAATTTTTGTACAGTTGATGTCTCTTCCCTAATCTGAGACATTACTATGAATATAACCTGATCTCTCTGGTGTGAAATATAAATAGCTTTCGATCATAAAGTGGTCTTTAGATAAATAAAGGCAAAATCTATTTAAATGATTAATTTTGAGAAAGTAGAACTCATCATAAGTTTTTAATTGTTTTTCTTGCTATTTATTATTTTTTGTGATAATAAGGAAATGATTTTACTTTCAAATCAACATAAAGAATAAGGGATTATTTTCCATAAAGGTAAAATTTTAATATAAATTTAGTAAGGTAAACTATAAGAAAAATCAGATAATGCAGCTATGAAGGTGACTGAAGATATAAAACTTAAATATGTGTACAAGTAATCAGTTAAATAGTTTTTGTCCCTGCTGTTAATTCTTCGTGTATTGTTTTTGCTACTTTTCAAAGCTGATTTAACCTTTTGTATTTTATTTATCTCTCTGTCTATCTATCTATCTATCTATCTTGTTTATTCAGTAAGAGTAGTAATTGACCTATATCGAGTTTTGAGAAATATTTTCTAAATCAACAATTCTAAGACAGGCACATTCTTAATTTAGGCAATCAAACATTTTGAAACTATGACTATGGTTTTAGAGAGCATGAGTTCCAAGTCGATCAGTACAGACAATAGCAATATCAATTGCTAACTAGTAAATACCCCCACAACGTCATGTTTTAAATGGAAGACTTTATATAATGAAAAGGTTTTTCTCCTCAAAAGTGCATTTATAAATGTAATCTGCTATTGATCTTAACACTTGACAGATACCTCTACAAGGATATTTTAGGAGACAGGCCTGAGATGTTGACAGTTCAAACCTAATGAAAAAGACAAGGCCCTATGAAATACAAAGGACAGGCCAGCAAAACAGGTGGTACAACATGAGCTGAGTATTAACCAACAACACATTTCAAAATTGCTTCACACTCTTAGCTCTTCCCTGTTGCTTCACTTATGCAGTTCTCAAAACTTTGGAGATGACAAATACCTCTGGCACTGGGTTAAAGATATTGAAACATACAAACAAATTTTAAAAAAGCAGGCAGCTAGGCAAACAGGGAAACATGCAGAAAAACAATGTACTTTAAGGAGTGCAGGAACTCAGGACTATTCATCCTCTGACTGGACATTCTAGTTTCAAATTCGATCAAATTCTGTGCCCAAGGATATTCAGGGATTTATAAAGATAAACAGAATGAGTTTCGAGCATCAGAAATCCTATTCTTCCCTGCATATAATTCATTGCAGAGATATAATTACATCACTTAAGGCCAACTAACCTGTATTCAGCTTCAGAAAAGTGTGCTTATTAGAAAAAAATTCTCTATTATAGCATAATCTACATGTCCTCTGGAGTCTATTTTAACCTGTATTGAATACAAAATTAAGATTTAACTTTGTCTTAATTTTTAATATAAATAATATATATTAGTTAAAATACATTATTTAAGAAGAAATGTAAAATACTTTGCATGTATACTTTATTTATAGTAAATGCTTCACCATCTAAATATGTTTGTTAAAAAATTTACTGTAAATGTTTTTAATTTTTAAATGAACTTGTATCATTTGGGTTTTTTTTATATGACCTGGCTAATTTTAAACCAGCATTCTTTTTTGTTTGAAACATTCATTTATTTAAATTTTTCCTGTTACTATTTATTATACCTTATATCCTCATAAAACTCAACACCAAAAAAAATACAATTTAAAAATGAACAAAGATCCTGAATAGAGACTTCTCCAAAGAAGATATACAAATGGCCAACAGCCATATGAAAAGATGCTCAACATCACTAATTATCAGAGAAATTCAAATTAAAACCACGAGATATCACCTCACCTCTGTCAAGATGGCTATTATCAATAAATCAACAAATGACAAGTGCTGGTGAGGATGTGGAGATGCATATTGATACAGCCACTGTGGAAAGCAGTATGATGTTACCTTAAAAAGGTAAGCCAGCAAAAAAAAAAAAAAAAAAAATGGTAAGCCAGCAATCTTACAGAAGTTCACAAACTAATCTATATCCACAACTAATGTAATAATTATTGAAACAAATTGTTAAAGTAATTTAAAGTAAGTTTTCTATAATAGGCTAAATCAATATAGACTGTCTAGACATGCAAATTTATTTAGACAACTAAAGCACAGTTTAGTTCATTTCAGTAGCATGAGTTACATGTTACACATTGGAAAATGAGTGAAGTACACATGCTGTGATATTACTCTTTCATTTTCCAGTGTCACTATTTTTTTTCTTTCTTTTTTTCTTTTAATTTTATTGTTGTTGTATTGCATCCATCCCTTTTTTCCTCCCCTCTGTCCCCCTCCCCACCCACCCTTTCCCCCCAAAGTCAATCCCACCTGTTGTCCATGTCCATGGTTCCTTTATACTAGGTTCTTGTCTAAGCTGCTCCCCTTCTTTGCCTCTGCCTCCCCCCTCCCCCCTCCCCCTTTCCTCCTGACCACTGCAGGCCTATTCCTTGTATTCATACACTTGGTTCTGTTTTG
>PVIW01008313.1:0-62468 GCA_004026585.1 Noctilio leporinus
TTATTTCCAGAGAGAGGGGAGGGAGAGAGGCAGAGAGGGAGAGAAGAATCAATGTATGGTTGCCTTTCACCTGCCTCCAGCCACAGACCTGGCTGGAGACCTGGCTTGCAACCTGATTATGTGCCCTGGCTGGGGAATCGAACCAGCGACCTTTGGGTTCGCAGGCCGGCACCTTATCCACTGTGCTACCAGCCAGGGCAATATTATTTTGATGCTATTTTAATGATAAAAATGTAGTAGTAGTAATTGTGGTAGTCTCAGCAGTAGTTGTAGCTTTATGTTTCCATTTGCATATACATCTCATTGCACAAAACAAAAAAGCAATTCTTATACTTCTTATTTCTTAAGTAATTAATGCTATAGACAGATGAATAGATAGGTAAAGGTTAAATAAAATGAACACAAAGTTCAAGTATTCTCATCTTAGTATAATGTCTTACATTCAGTCAACTTCGTAGCCTTTAAAAGAGTCAAGTAACTGGTATTTTTGTTAATTATATTTTATTGTGTTAAAATAGAGATTCTTATCCATCAATTTTTTAATATAATTTAATCCAATGAATGTGAATTTGGTAAGTAAAAATGACACAACCAATTATGAAGACACTGAATTAACAGTAAAAAAAAAAAGACCTGCATGTTGCAATTTCACTATGTGTAGTGCAAACTCTTCTATTTAATATAAATGGAATCAGTTAATCCACAAATATTTTTGAAGAAACAGATCTTAAATATATATATATATATATATATATATATATATATAAAACGTTTTGTTTGAATTTTAAAGCTATATTATATATTTACTTGCCAGTGTTTTTATCAAAATGAAGAAATATTTTTACAATGTAAGTTATACAATAATTTTCCAAATATAATAATAGCTAAATTGAAAGGATTTTTTAAAACTTTCGATTGTGTTTATTTTTCAATTTAATCTTTATTGTAGTTTTTCCATTACCATTTAGTCCCCTTATTCTCCCCACAGCAATCACCACATTGTTGCCCATGTCCATGAATTCTTTTTCCTTTTTGTTCAATTCCATCCACCCTATAACTTACCCCCTGCAAACTAGCTGTCATAGTTTGCTCCTTATCTGTGAGTCTTACCCAAACTATTTTTGAGTTTCAGTTGATCACAGATCTTAGTCATTTTTCTTTTGATAAATCCCATTGTGCATCACCTATGAATTATAATTTTGGTTGCTTCATCAATGTCTTTGCATGCAAATCCTATAGAAAATAATATGAGAGCAGGACCCTATATTTTCTATGATTTCTTTCTAATTTTTGCAGTTGTCTTACCTACATCTAACTCCATAGCATTTTTAAAAGGACTGAATTTCAAACATTTCCAGGTATAGAACATCTTATTCTTTTTATATTCATATTTTAATTGGTTTATGTAGTATTCAATTACATTATACAATTTTTATATTTGCCCAGCTGACATAAACTAGTTTGGGAACAGATGTAAGTGACTGCCTATAAGAAAGCATACAAATCACTTCTTGGGAACAGAAATACTTGGGTGTTCTAGAACTTTCTAAGGGGATAAAATACACTCTGCACTGCCCTACCTGGAGCCACTAGCCACAGGTGGTTGTTGAGCCTTTGAAATGTGGCTAGAGTGAATGAAGAACTGAATTTTAAAAATTTAATTAAAATGTACATAGTTGTGTGTGTTTAGTGTCTAGTGTACTGGACAGTGTAGCACTGGAAAGTAGCTCTCTTGCAGTTGGCATGCTGGGCCATCTGTTGAAAGTGTCAGAAAATCTGTAAGGGAGTGAATGGTTGAGAACTTCTTCCTTAGTTGAATTAAGACTTAGGGGGAAAATGGCTTAGGAAACTCAAATTGATCTGGAATTCATTTGGGTTTGTTTTATTGTTTTTATATGTTTATGTTGGCTCTATTTGAGTATAGATTTAGTTAGATGGGATTTTAGAACTTCATTCAAAAGAAGGGAGCCAAACCATTAGGAACTACGGAGGTTTGCAGCTCTTTCTGAAGCATTCAGTCAACACAAACCTAATTAGAAAGTAATGATACTGCTTCTCATTTTGGAAAAAAGTGTCCTTTGTTAAGCGCATAGGTCCATTAAAGCCTTAGGATGAGTATGTTGAATCTCTGCAGCCTTTGGAAATACGGAGAGTACTTAAAAAGCATGTGGGTGTGCTATGTTTCTAAGGAAAATATCCCAGCTCTTGTTAGATTGTCTTAGGAGTCCGTGAGTCTCAAAAAACTTAAAATAACTAACTGCATGTAGGTTACTGTTTAATACTCTTTGAGGTACCAGAAGTTAATTAATTATTATACTTGATAGCATTGATAGCCTTCCCTTACAAATATTGTAAATCTTGTCTATCAATCTATCTGTGCATTGATCAAAATATATATTTCAAATTAAATACGCAGTTTATGTATGTAATTAAATATGTAAAATTTTAACTAAATGTTATACAACATATAATGCATATGTAATGTAATTAATTATATGTAAACTTTAATTAATTGGCTAAAACTCTGGACCAGTGGTTGAGAAAAGCGAGACTAGCTTAATTCCTTGAAAGCATTCAATAAAATGGGATAAAAGCACTGTCATATTAAATTTGAACATTCAAGTGTAAGTTATTGGGAACATATCATAAAATTGTAGATTAAAATCTCTCTCAATGTACTGTATCTGTGCCATTGTGTGGTCTTGCTCATAAGTGACTAGGCCTATGAAAGTGGTACATGATGGGTATGATTTATATAACATAAAAACGCTGACCCTACTTCCATGCTCAGTGGAAAGGTTTGTTTCACATGGAGAATACTGGAAAATTTAGACAGTTGTATTCTTTATTAAATTTAATTGATTGTATTTTTTCCATTACCATTTAGTCCCCTTATACCCTCTCCCTCAAGTGTACTCTTACGTATTTAAAGAAACATTAAGGATGTTTATGTTTTCATGTATCTTTATGTTTCCCTTACTAATTAATATTTTTGCTTAATTCATCAGCTGTTGATCCCAAACATATCAAGTAGGATAGCTTCAACTGTGATAGTATTAGTTCTCTTTTACCTGTGAGAATACCACAGTGGGGGTGGTTTATATAATTTCCTACAACCACTTAAATGGTAAATCCTAGGGCTGAAACAAATGTGTCATACCAAAAGGAGTTGATTTCAACTACTTTTTTATACCTCCAGTGACAGTCTCAGCCTCTTGGAAACAGTCAGGACATACAGTAAAAGTGTGAAAGTAAGACTTACTCTACTTTGTTTAGAAGAAAAGTTCAGTTCACTAGTCAAAACTTCTTTCAATTTAGAGATCCATGCAACAGAAATTCAATGAGCTCTTTGACGCTTCTGATTTTTCAAAACAGAATAGCATAACTTTGCCAGGCCTACCTGACAAGAGCAAATATGTTTATTTTAAACTGGGACTGTATCAGCTCGGTGCGGTAAAATGTTTATTTAATGATAAACATTGAGCTACATCTATCTATTATATAATGATCACTACTGCTTTTAAAGTCTTAAGTGTTTCAAAATATGGGAGTGGAGTAACCAAACTACTTGAGATGAACTGATTGTTATTTCAGAAATATCAAATGTTGTTCCTTGCATAATCTAGGGACTCAGCAAACTGTTTTCTTTTTTGCCTTCTCTAATAACAGTAGCTTCACACTGCGTCTTATTCACTGCCTTGTTCAGAGTTTTAAAACCTCTGAGAATAGTGGTTCTCAGCTTTATTGCTTGAGGACATGAAGAGGGAGGGTTCTATGTGGTGGGAGGTGGAAGTAGTTAGAAAAAAGTCCTCAGGGTTATTCATATTATGTCTGCATGCATATTGGATGTCCAATAGGCATCACTTTGTGTTATGATTTCAGAGGCCTCAGGAAGGCCACCCTGCTCCAAAATAGCTCAGTCTTTCATTGTACATTAAACTTAGCACCTAAATGGTAACTCCCCCATTCCCTGGTAATACAGAGATTACATGCCATCCCTGGAGACAGGCACACCTGAATTTATCACAAATATGGGTCAACCACTACTACAAAAGTTGATCTTTTCATCAGTGCTGTGTGATTTTCGTCTGTGAAATGAAAATGATGACACCAGGATTACAAGATTTTTGTGAGGATTTAAAGATTATATTTATACTGCATTTAGTGAGCATGGTGCCTAGCAGATAATTAGAGTTGAAAAGGGTATAATTATTATGACCATCATTACATATATTAAACGGGGCAGTGTACTTATTAAATGCCCATGGGTCCAGTGCTGTGGAATTGACACAGGTGGGGCTGTAGCTTCGGAAACATTGGAGGGAGGCTGTTTTCTTTAAAACCTGCCCCTTGGTTCCTGAACATCAGGGCTTGGCTGCCTGGATTTGCTCTTTGAAGAAGCTGCATTTCAGATATTCTTCTTATTGTCAAATTGTGGTAAACAAAATGTCTCACTTTTTCCTCCCAAAATGATAGTCCTTCATATGTCTACAGTTAAGTTTTTCCCTGTGGGTGCCATTCTTTTGAAAACATAGCAGTTAGTCATCAATGTTTATATACAGATTAAGTGATCAATTGCTTCAGTGCCTTAGTTTTCCCATCTGTAAAAAGGGGTAACAGTCGCTTCCTGTGGCATTTCTCTAGACGCTTCAGAAAATGAAAATATATAATGTAAAAAACAAAAGTAGGCCCTGGGTGGTGGCACAGTGAATAAGGCGCTGGCCTGGGAACCCAAAGGTCGTTGGTTCAATTCCCAGCCAGGGCACATAGCCAGGTTGCAAGCCAGCTCTCCAGCCAGGTCTATTGCTGGAGGCAGGTGAAAAGCAACCAACCATACATTGATGTTCCTCTCCCTCTCTGCCTCTCCCCCTTTCCCACTCTCTGAAAAATAATAAATAAAATCTTAAAAAAAAAAAAGAAAGAAAATGTTTTTTAAAAAAAAGTAATAAAACATCAGCATTCCCACAAATAGAAAATTAACCTTTTTATGTTATCCATGGGACATTTTATGAACAGATTTCCAGCAGAGGAGAAGTTACAAAGTATTTTTAAATTGTTTGTACTTGGAGAGAAACTATCTCAGTCTCTTAATACCTCTCTCTCTCTCTTTCTGTCTTTTTCTGAGCATCTCTTTTTCTCTTCCCTTCTTTCTTTTGTGTTCTTGGATCCTGCTATTTCTATTGCTTAAGAGGTTGAGTTTTACTTTCCATTTCAACATACTGGTTCCTTTTTTTAAGCCTAGCCAATTGACAAAAGTAATTTGGTATATATATATATCAAATTAAAAAAAAATAGGTAGTATTTATTTACTAGGTAAACAAATAAATTAAGTTAATGAAATGACTTAGAACAGCTACAGAAGTGTAGACTGTACAGATCACGTATCACCAGAAGGTATTAGCTTCAGTATAGTTAATATATTAACTGTTGGCCTTCTTTGTCATGGGATGCCATAGTAAGCTACGTCAGACCTAAAATAATTTATTCTTAACTGATGCCTTTTCTCAAGTTGATCTTTTCATTAGGAGCAGGGGCATGCACAACAGGCCTGTGTGATAAGATTCACTTACCTTAAACATTTCTCACAGAAAATTGGGTGCCTCTCTGTTTCATAACCAAATCCAATGTTTTTTTCTTTTCTTTTTTCTTTTCTTTTTTTTTTTTTTTTGTCTGTAGAAACTAAATTCACTTTATCATGCAGGGGAAGCATTCTCAATAGTTTTATTGTAACCAATTTCATTCTATGGAATAGACAGGAGGGTTTTGAACATGGTTGTTTTTCTCTCTTCCCTCTGGCTGGACGTGGTGCTATGTTAGGATCTGGGGTGGTTCCCCAAAGTTCCCCAAAACAGGATGGCTTTCAGAGAGGAAGCGACAGGCACCTGAAGTTCAATGGCACAATGCACATAGGGCTTGATGCCTATTAACTGCTACTTTGATCCTCTCAGGCCACACCTCTCCCTAGGTCCTGCGTGTAAGCTCAGGTACCCAAGGAAATAGCCTCTTTACCTTCTTGGCCCTAAGTCCTGTTACTGCCTTTGGGTGGTGTCAGACATTTTGAAGCAGGGATAGTGATCTTGCTGCTCTGGCCATTTTCAACTGCTGATTATTTTACTGGTACCTATCAAAGTGCTATGGCCTTCAGAGTAGGTCTTTTGTAATTAGGTATATGGTTGTTAGGGGCAGAAAAGGTAGACGGTCTTCTTTACTTGGATAATTTCATTATAAAGCAATGGCTTTAGATAGAGGTCCACCAGGTTTTGCAAATAAAATTATGAATGCCCAGTTAAATTTACATTGTAACTAGATGATGAATAATTTTTTGAGTATCACTGTGTCTGATATTTCATGTTATTTTTGCTATTTATCTGAAGGTTAAATTTATCTTCACAATCTGAATTTTTATTGGGCAATTCTTGTTAGATAGGATTCTCCATAATACAGTGTCTTACCTCATTTCTCCATATATATTCCAGTCACATTAAATAAGGGAGTAAAAGCTAATAAAGAAAACAGAGTAAGATTTATCCATGAAATACCTGGGAAAAGCATACAAAATTAATGAAGTAGCATCTTAAAATAATAGAAACTTAGAGATAAACTTTCTAATTCTTAGGATAATGTAAAGTAACTATGAGGTCATATTAACAAGAGTAAAGAAAGTAGTTTAGCAAATGACATAACAAATGGAAGCCAGTTGATAACATCAGCATAAAAATTGAGGGAATTAAAAATTTGTTGTAATGTCGAAGCCTTATTACCTGGTGGATTCTGTGATATTTTAAGCTATCTTTTCATTAGTTACGATGGATTTTTTTGAGAGTTCTGAAGGGAAAAATCTTCCAGCAAATGAGCATTCTGATAAAAGCAATTTCACTTCTGAGTTAATATAAATAAAGCATTGCTTGATTTTCACATGAGCATTTTTCACAGTTACTTTAGACTCTGCTAGCTTTTGAAGCATCAGTTTTCATCACAACATAATTTTTAAACCTATAACCTGTGTTGTGTATGTTTTTACCTTAGACCTAGCTGAATATTTTTTCCTTTCCTTTTTCATTTTCTTTTATTTTTATTCATTTTTTAAAAGATTTTATTCATTTTTAGAGAGAGGAGAAGGGAGAGAAGCAGAGAGGGAAAGAAGTATCAATGTAAGATTGCCTTTCACCTGCCTCCAGCTAGGGACCTGGCTGGAGACCTGGCTTGCAACCTGGTCATGTGCCCTGGCTGGGAATCGAACCAGTGACCTTTGGGTTCACAGGCTGACGCCAATCCACTGAGCCACACCAGCCAGGCATTTTATTTTATTTTTTAATTAAATTCATTGGGGCAACATCGGTGAATATGATCATATAGGTTTCAAGTCTGCATTTCTGAGACAAGACCTGTATATTGCCACTGTAACCACCATACTAGTGTCTGTGTCACTGAGTTTCAGTTGTATATCTCACTTGTGAGTGAAATCATTTGGTTTTTGACTGTTTTCCTCTGACTTATTTTGCTTAGCATGATTCTCAAAGTCCATCCAGGTTGTCACAAATGGCAGTACTACATCTTTTCTTCTGGCTGAGTAGTATTCCATGGTATATCTTGACCACATCTTCTTTATCTAGTCCTCTATCAAAGGACATTTGGGTTGTCTCCATGTCTTGGCCACTGTGAATAATATGGCATATATCTTTGCAAATAAATGCTTTTGAGTTTTTTACATGGCACCTAGAAATTGGTAGCACACTCTCACTCTCTGCCACAGGTTGCCATTTGTGTGCTTCTCACAGCTTTTCCTATCAGAACACCTCAACTGCTCAGGGGCTTCCTCTACCCTTTCCAGCTTTGCTCAGACCCTCCACTCCAGGGCCAAGTTTCCCAGCTGGGTCTTCTCCCCACACTCATCAGCCCCAAGTTTCTTTCTATCCTGCAGCCCTGGACAGAGAGTAACAGACCTGGAGATTTTTCAAGTGTCACCTGTCACATCACACCAGGCATATATATGCTTGTCCACATGTTCACATGCAATAAGTCTTTTCATTTTATGAGGAACTTTGTACTAGCAGCTTGGCCCTGTTCCCTTTATTCTATCCAGGAGGACATAAGCACATAAAAATCAGGATTTGTTTTCAAAGTTACATAGTCACAAGTGGAAACTAGTACCTTTATCCCTTCATTCAATCAATCTTTTTCAGAGTTAAGATTGTCCTCTCTCATACAGATGGCATCTTATGGTCATAGAATGGTGTTTTGTTTTGTTTGTTTGTTTGTTTTTTGAGAATTAAGTGACAATTTAAAACATCTAGCTGAACTGCTTTTGGTGGGCTTTCAGAGAATGTTTCCATCCCCCATTTTCACTAACAATTTATTAGAATTTATTAGAAGACCCAGCCTTGATCATTCCTCAATCTCTGCATACCTTGCTTTTAGACTCTGACAATTTTATTGACATTTTTTGGTTCTTGAAAGTAGTTTGGTCAGACAAAAATGTTCTGTGATTACATATATTTTCTACTTTAGCTATTTGGTCACACATATGAAAGTAATATAGATAATATGTGGCTGCTTTGGTTATTTTAAAGTAAACTATAGAATATTTTAAAGTAATTGGACCTTCTTTAAAAATATCCCATAAGGCCCCCCCTGGCTGGTTGCTCAGTGTATAAGATGCCAGCCTGTGAACCCAAACGTCCCTGGTTCAATTCACCAGCCAGGGTACATAACCATGTTTCAGCTGGAGGCAGGTGAAAGGCAACCATACATTGATGTCTCTCTCCCTCTCTGCCTTTCTCCCTTCCCCTCTCTCTACAAATAATAAATAAATAAATCTTTAAAAAAATATCCCATATATCTAAGTTAGAGTTTTACTCAGCATCACAATATTTCTCGTTGCCCCTCACTTAAACCTCAGGTATTCTTTTACCTCTTGAAGATGCTTCCCCTCTCTCTAAGTCCCCACTCAAAGAGTAAGGTGTATTTGCAAAAATGGTTTATCTTGTATGAACAATAAAGTTTAACTTACTTATTTATAAGATGTTAAGCAACTTTATGATGTTTCCAGTGTACCACCATGAACTTAGGTCAGGTACTTCCGCCATCTCCTGAACCCATCTCTGTCCAGCTCATACCCGTAGGCAACTAAATTCAGTGGCCCCAAGTAGCTCATGAAAGTGCTGTGTAGCGGGAGGCGGTAAGATGTGTAAGCACAGGCTTTGGAATAGGGCAGCCTGAACACTTTGTGGCGCTGTCATTTAGTAGCTTGTTTTACCTGCAGCGAGGATAATAATACAGCATAGGGCTGCTGTGGGATTAACCGAACTAGCATAATTTAAATGATGGCATGCAGTGCTTGGAACAGGGAAGGCCATAGTGCCAACTATTGTGACGCAGTAAACATGAACACAAACACTTTGATTAATTTGTTCCTTTTCTCTAAAAAGCCTTTCAGTTACATTTTTTGGCAATATTGCATTCATTCTCTTTTCAAAGATTTTATTTATTTTTTCGAGAGAGGGGCAGGGAGGGAGGAGAGGGAGAGAACCATCGGTTTGAAAGAAAAACATCAATCAGTAGCCTTTGGTGTGCACCTCAGCTGGGGAACAGACCACACCCCAGGAATGCACCCTTGCCTGGGAATTGAGCTGGTGACCTTTCATTTTGCTGGATGATTTTGTTATGAATCTCCAAAAATTAAAAAAATAATAATATAACCTTTTCATATATGTATTCATATATATGTTTATATGAACGATCCCGTTAACATCCATAATGATTGGCACAGGGTGGAACTGCCATGATGGATATTTTTGGAATAAGTGAATGTCATGAAACCACTTCTGACCTGACTTCTGGATTCTAAGTTAGTGCTATACTGTATTTCCTTCCTTTCAAACTTCATCTTGTTCTCCAGATTCACTTACCTGAAAATCTCTGTTGAAAGCTTTTGATCATCTGAGTATGGCTTATATAAATCTCATCTTTGGAAGATCCAGGAGAGCTCCTGCTTCAATAATGTAATCACTTAACTCACTTCGCATCTGTAACGATGCTTATTCAAAGGCAGACCCAGAGGACATTGATAATGCAGCAGGATCATTTTCTCCTGGTAAGGTTGATCTGGACATGTGGATCTACTACCCCTGCCATCAAATGGTCCTTTCTTTTGCAATCAGTGACTTCAACTGTGACTTCAAAATAATACCTATTTTGTTATGATCATGGCTGCCTGCAGGCTACTTTTATGTTTCTTACCTCAGTTTGCTCCATATTGACCACAGGAGAAGCAGCAAAGTTACTAGGATCCATGGTTTATAGATATGGAAACTAAGGTTTGGTTTGAATTCAGATTTCCCTTTTCCCATCCTGGTGTTCTTACACTGCACAGTTGTGCCTCCCTTTGGGGCTGCCTCGGACCTGTGGCAGAGCTATTCCCCACCAGTAGATTGTTGGACATTTTTTCTCCACCAGTGAGAGAAACCTAATATTTTTCCATGTAATTTCTAGTGAAATTCCAAGAATAGCCAAGGGCTAGAGACCCACTGAGGATCCATGTTAAAGGCCCCTTCAGGTTCCTGAAAATAAACAGCTGGCTGGTTCAGATTGTAGTTTAAGGAGGCAAGCTCTGAATTTAGTAATTAGCACTTGAACTGAGCAATAACCTTCAATGAGTCTTTCATTTCCCTCAGGGGGAAACATCAGCAGAGGTAGAGTATGATCCGTTATCAGTTTGTCGGAGTTGGTATCCCTTGTTAGATGTGTGGCCTTAAGTCCTTTATCTTCTGTGACTCAGATCCTTCCTCTGTAAGGCACTGTCAAGTTCAAAGATTGTGGAAAAGGGTGAAGGAAATAACAAATGAAATGGAGAAGTATCTGGCTCACAGTGAATGCTTAATATTAACTCATAATCATCATCATGATTATTCAAAACTTTGTGAAAACTAAAGTTTCATCCAAGCTGAGTTAATCATTGAAAATATGATTATACTTTTGTGTAAATAAAAATAAAAATTCTTTAAAAACAAGAAATAAAGGCACTCAGAATTCTTTTATATATATATATATATATATATATATATATATATATATATATATTTGTCTATAATTAAGTGATTATAGTTCATTCTGTTTTCAGAAGGAGCATTTTGTCTGTTTTGACCATGGTGGAAACTGAACATACCTCCTCTAGCATTGTTGACATTGCTTTGGGGCTGTATATAATTTTATGTTGAAAGTATAATTACAAAAAGTAGATTCTCTCTTGATATTTGCTTTCCGTTCACCCCTTTGGAGTTATGTGCTACTAATGAAGGCTAGAAATTTTCTGTAAGCATTCAGGTTATTTAGACATAGTCTGTAATATATTTAACATTCCAAATCTGTTTTCTGAGTTATTTTATCGTATCTATTGTAAAACTAACAAGTATTAATCATTCCCATTTTTCTATTAAAGCAGTAAAGGTACAACAAAGCAGAGTCTTGATAGAGTTTAATATAGATGAGTGATGGAATTGCAAACCTCTTTCTCCTCAAGATAATGGAAAATAATCTGCATAGGCAATTGTCAGTAGAAAGGAAATCTGACCTTACAAGGTTATCTCATATAAATATTAATATTCCTTATATGGCCAGTGCTTCTAGCATTTCATTTTTCAAATGCACTTTTTACAAACATGTAATATTACGGTCCATTACCAACCACTAATGGAGGATTTTATGACTAACTTTTGCACCAAAAATGATTATTTGCTCTATGAGGATAGATTTGCAGAATAAGATGTGGGAGCATTTAAATGGTCACTTGTTTTTAGTAGAAGACCACCCTGACTGTGGCCTAAAACTTAGATTGCCATTCCATGGCATCATCATCTGCAGCCTTAGATGAATGTCTATTGTACTTAAGGGGCAGAAGGGAGGCCAGTTTGATTAAAATAGGCTCTTTCTTATAATTAGGAAATTTGGGGATGGAAAATAATGACCTCTGTAATAAATATATGGTTTGAAATTATGTTCCTCCTCCAAGATAATTAGCAATTTACTTCTTACAGAAACCAGAAGGCAGCAGATTTTTCTACTGCATATATATATATATATATATAGAGAGAGAGAGAGAGAGAGAGAGAGAGAGAGGGAGGGAGGGAGGGAGAGAGAGAGAGAGAGAATAGTGTATATAATTTCTGAGAGGTCAAACTGAGCAAAATGAACTCTGGCATTTATGGTGTGGATATTATGGGTAGTATTCCATAGCTCATTTCTTCCTTTCAACCCATGAAATTGTTCTTTTAACAGATTATACAATCAAAGTTTCTAGAAAAAATACCTAAGGATCTCATCTTATCATAACATTATAATTCTTTTTATCTTATTTTTCTTTGATTTGTTGGCAGTCTGGATTCATTAGAATTATTTTAAAATTGTCTTCCTCTGTTAATGTTGCTACAGTCCATTTCAAACATTGCTATCGAAGGATAATGATACTGTAAATAATAATTCAGTAAAATATAGAATTTACATTTATATTTTAAATAGTGCTTAGCCAATTTAATTCTTAATCTAGAATTTATTATTTTTTTAAAGGTTTTATTCATTATTTTCAGAGAGAAGGGAAGGGAGAGAGAGAAGCATCAATGTATGGTTGCATTTCACCTGCCTCCAGCTGGGGACCTGGCTGGAGACCTGGCTTGCAACCTGGTTATGTGCCCCGGCTGGGAAGCCAAACCAGCAACCTTTGGGTTTGCAGGCTGGTACCAATCTACTAAATCACACCAGCCAGGACCATTAGTCTAGAATTTATACACTGAAATAGAAGGTGATGATGTTTTACTGCTAGTATTCCTCTATACTTAAATAAACTCTAAGTATTTATTTTGTAACTAATTAATCTCCAGTGAAAGCTCTTTCAAACATTGTTTCCATGTTGTTTAAAGTATAAATGAGGAGGATAAAAAAACATTAATTAAAGAAAATAGATATGACCTGCCCAAAGCCACATTGCTAGTTTATGACTATGCCAAGAATCAAACTTAGATTTTCAGATTTGCACATGTTCTTTTCATGACTTCTTTTAAGAAGTTAATATTTTATGACAACTGACCCTAGAAATAGTTTAAGGTCTTTACTTGTCAGCACAAAGTACAGTTCACACTCCTGTTATTTACATAGAACAAAATATAAGTGCTATTATGACACCCAATATGAGATGCTTAATCACAAATAGCAATAAAATATGGCAAACATTCATTACATTGCTAATTCTATCATATAAATATTTCTGTGACTAGTATTCTTTTTACCTTTAGGGAGCCACATAAAACCAATAATTTTTAAAACTGATTCAGCAATATACACTGTATTCAGCAGCATTATTAACAAGTTCCTTTGACATTACCAAGATGAAATTCTACTATTTCTTTGACAGAACATTTGCCAAACCTCAAAAGTGATAAATAAGGTCATATGATTTGGGAGAATTTCAGAAATGTAATTTCAAAGAGAAAACTTGCTACATGATGGAAGAAAAAATGTAACTTAGGTATTTTTCTGAAACATATGAACCACAAAAAAAAATTACAATAACATTGTCACATGATCTTTGGAATAAGGCTAATACTTGTGGAATTTACTGAGTCCCCTCTCTCACTCCTCTCTGCTGGACTTTTCATCTCCACCTTTCATCTCCTCAGTCTTGACTATCACATTCTCTGAGAATCCCGCCCTACCAGACTCCGAAGGGCACGGTGGAGGCTTTCCAATATATTCCTTAGTATCCTGTACTTTGCCCAGTCTTTGCCACAGTATGATTAGCAGATGTTACAGTGATTGCTCATGTACCTGGCATTTTCTCCCAATAGACTCTGAACTCCAGAAAAGGAACTGGGTGTCTCATTAACTTAGCCCAAGTGTTTCGTGCATAGTTAAGTGATCAGCTCAGCCTGACAGAATGAGAGTCAAGGTGACTAAGGCCTGTGCAATTCTTTATAGCTTCTAAACATAGGATGACTTTTGAGGCTCTTTATCACTTTATTATTATTATTATTATTTATTAGAGAAGGGAGAGAGGCAGAGAGGGAGAGAGACATCAATGTATGATTGCCTTTCACCTGCCTCCAGCCATGGACCTGGCTGGAGACCTGGTTATGTGCCCTGGCCTGCAACCTGGTTACGTGTCCTGGCTGGGAATAGAACCAGTGACCTTTGGGTTCACAGGCCGGTGCCTTATCCACTGTGCCACCAGCCAGGGTCTATTTATAACTTCTTATTTCACCCATGTTACTGATAGGAAAGCTAAGACGCACAGAGGCTAAGAAGTAAGAAGCTACACACCATGAATGACAGAATGGGGAAATTAAGCCTGTTTGCTCTCCTCACCTATTCTTCATTCAGCAGTTTTATGCTGAACATCCTCTACATGCCAGACGTTATGTCAGAGCTTGGGACCCAAACATAAATAGGCGAAGATCTCCTGAAGCTCTCTGCCTAGTCAGAGGAATAGACTATAAACAGTAATTATAATACAATGCGTTAAGGGTTTTGGCTGAATAATGTGCTCTTGTGTGATGGGATTGCCACAGAAGGAATAGACAATGCATATCCATTTTGCTCTATTTTATTTTTAATATTCCTCTAATACACTTTTATGTCTGAATGGTTAGTAATACCACTCTAATTCAGGAAAAGGTAGGCAAAGGCCTATGCAAATGGATGAAAGTTTAAATATTGCAATACTACTTCTCAACGAATTTTCATGACTATTCATATTGTACATTAATTAAAATATCAAATAAAAGTCTATGTAAAACCTAATTGATGATAGTTTTAAAACACTTGCTCAGGAAAAGCATTATCATTGTCAGTTACATAGCATGGAATCCTGAGCTGATTCTCAAGAGAAAATAGTCATAACCCTGTTAACAGAATGAGACAACTGGAGGGATCGGAGTGGGAACGCAATATTGTGTGGAGATAGCTTAGGGTGAGTCAGGGTCCTACATGCCTGTTCTAGAAATCAGCTTGTGCCTGAGTGTGGATCAGAAGTGCATCTGCTATTTTTGTTTTTAATCTTCTAAAGAAAACCTAGTTGACTGGATTAAAAGATTTATGTCACTTTTTTTTTTTTCAGTTTTTAATTTTAGGTTTCAGAGAAAAGAGCTATAGAAAGTAGTGCATTTCATCATGACAATTAAGATGTATCACTGATTGAATGAAAAATAAATAAAATGGTCAATAAATAGTACATCTGTGGGCATTACTCACTAATCACCAAGCTGTTCAAAATGCAAAGCTGATAAAGAACAGGCCATGAACATTCCAGTTTCTCCAGGGAAGTTCTGTGAGGAGAGGGACCTTGTCTTACTTACCTGTGTAATTCCAGTGCTAAGCAGGAGCTCTTGGTTAAGGATGAGAGAACTCTCTCAACTGAGAACTTGATTATTTAACTTAAAAATAGAATAAAAAATCAAAGAGATCTGAATAAAAATGTGGATAAAATGAAGCTTTGCTTTAAAAGCAGGTTTCAGAGACCTACGAGCACTCAGTAATCAGTGAGTAAGAGCTAGGTTACCCACTGAGTGTTTAAAAATAATACCTATATTAATTGCCAGTTATATGAATAACCACAAGGATGTAAAAAGTGCAACACAAGGACTATAGTCAAAAATGTCAAATCTTTATATGTCAGATGAGTAGTAAACTTACCAGGGTGATCACTTCATAAGTTATATAAATGTCTAATCACTGCAAAACTAGTTATATTGTAAGTCAACAGTAATCTAAACAAAATTTTAAAGGAAAAAGGAAACCACCCAGAATGACACCGCCATCTGTCCTAGGTGCTACAGCTAGTAAGCTGAACAAGTTTCAAAACTCCCGATACATCATGCTTGAATGATATGTATTCATGGGAGTCATTTTGTTGACAATGCAACATGAGACTATTACCCACACATTTAATAAAACAATAAAATACCTGCCTCCTACGGAAGCAGCCAAACCAGCGAAAATGGGGAGAAGCCAGTGAGCGGTCAGTCACCCCTTGCAAACATCTGAAGAATGCACCTCCCCCGCTGGCCACTTCACTCAGCCCCTGCTTATCCACTTCAAACTCCACTCTGCAAAAATGAATAGGGAAGAAGAGAGAGAGAGGCTTTTCTGGAATTGTCCAGCTGTCCCACGCTGGTAACCCTTCCCCTTGTAGTCAGGAGAATGCAAGTCAGTCATGAACCCATTGTGAAAAGGGGAAAAGTGTGTACCCAAAAGTTTCTGGTAAAGAAAGCAGAAAGTTACCCACAGATAAATGCAGTAGCGCCTGTAGATTTGCTAGGTATTTTTACCTTCCACACTCTTGAAAATTCTTTGGTTAATTCCCCATTGACCACCTTCAATTGAGTGTTCATGTTGTTCAATGATAAGGATGGGGGAAGAGTTCATTGAAGATTAAGGCGCCCCCGCCTGTGGTTTGGTATGTGGATTGCATCAGTAGACAAAAATCCCTGCTCTTACCAGTTTGGTCACTGAACATTTAATTGCTACATACAATCAAGCACATCAGGATTCTCATCCCACCCTCGATCACCAGAAGCAGTAAATAAGCAAAGCGGGCTAATTGTACCATGTCTATAGTTTTTACCTCTGCGTAGGTGCCTATGGATATCCATCAAGAGATACTAGAACTTCCTATGTACATAGATGACTTGCTCCCAACTTCTCTACTTTCTATCAAAATCATCCATGTTTGTCTCAGTAGTCACAAAACTTTAGCAACATGTTAAAAGCTGAAAATGAGCCCCTTATAACTAAAATTTCTACTGAAATAAGGCAAGATAATTATAGTGAGGTCTACTAATTACGTTCAGTATGATTTCACTATAAATCATGTTTGTTTGTTTTTTTAATGAGTCAATACCTATCTTAAAACATGTTTTCCACTAGAGAGACATCATGCTTCAAGTTTTTTGGAACGTGATTTTCATCTTCTAGCTTTATTTTCAAAGAGGATCCTAATTTAACGTTTACTTTTCATTATGATCATGTGTTAACTTGAGGGTCATAATCCTGCTTTTAATGGTCCCTATCTTTTCTAAATTATAGATGTAGGAGGTTGGAAGGGTATATTTGCCTCAGAACAAATCCTGGGAATATTTTGGTCTTTTCAGACCAATCATTTATGCAAATATTTTATAAAATATTCTAATAGAAATGGCTTTAATCATTGCTTGTCATGTTTTCTATTAAAAATGAATGTTATTACTAAAGCTACTTGACTCTGATGTTTAAGGCAACGCATTCTAGTCCACACATTTCATATGAAAAATGTTTTAAAAGGTTATTTTTACGGGGCCAACACCAGAAATAAACTTCTCCCCAAATAGCTGTATTTCTTTGACTTTCTGCCAAGGAGGAAATGTATGCTTTTGGGATTTACCAGGATGGTGTTTTTCTAATGCCAAAGCTGTGTAATTTTGGTTTGTGTGTGTATGTGTGTTTATATTTATATGTTTCAAACCATTGGCATCTGTGACTGTTGTCATTAATGGGTAGGAGAAATTAAGTCTTAAATGTCTTGCCTTTTCTAATTAATCTACAGAAGATACAATAAGTCACTGTACCAGCTTTCCATTGAGAGCTTATCTACTTCTTTTGGTCAGTTCACAAGCAGTAAGAAATAGAAGATATCAGCAAAATTACAAACAACATTTTGGTGTCAAAACTGTGTTGCCTATTAGACTATTATGTTCCCAACGTGCAGCACTAGGCAGCTCATTCTTTACCACTCAACCCATGCTCTCTTTTGCTATTTTCACTTTACTTTCTACCTTCAAATATCATGTGTATGTGTGTGTGTGTGTGTGTTGGGGGGACATGATGATTATTTGAACAATAATGTAGGCCAAAGACATAAACTGGGAAGGAAATGAATGATAGTCACATTTTAAGTGTTCCAAATACCATAATTCACATTTCAAAAAAGTTGTCGTTATATGTTCAAAATTGAAAAGTAAGCTATGAACATATATTTTTAAATAAGTGCTCCTTCCCAAACCTAGACCTATTGAAAATGCATAACCTATAAAATATAATTAGTCAGGAAAGCGTTACACTGGGTAGTGAATTGTGAGACTACTGTCTCTGGCTAAATATTGTATAACCTATATTTATAAGATACAGAGTTTTAAGATCTCAGTAACTTGTATCCAATAGAAGGATTTGCCACCTAATTTGATTATGGATTCCAATTGGTGACTGCTTTTCTTTGTTTTTATCAGTGAAATTTTTATTTTAAAATTCTTAGAGGATACAGATGAATAGGTTGATAGAATTTTTGAGCTGGTTCGAGCATTTTGCCCATATTAAGTACTATAAGTTTATAGCTTGATGATACTCTAATATCATTCATCAAAAAAGCAGTTTGTTATTTTTCCTTTTCTTAACAAAAGATTTAAGGAAAGAATTCATATTTTTAAAAATTTAAATACACCTGCCATGCTCTGGTGTCTCCCTTAGAAACTACGTTATAAAAACTAACTTTACAATTTAAGAAATAGAAAATAAAAGGAGAGGAAGTGGGAAAGCATGAAAAACATAAGAAATAGGAAATTATGGATCCTTATTGTAAAGCAGTCAATTAAAAGAAATTTCTTTCTCACCCAGCAGCTGTCACTTCATATCTCCTAACTTAAGTTTAAGGTATACTAAGAAATAAAGCTTTACTTTGCTTGTTAAAATTAATATAAGACCCCATATTTTTCACATTTCCCTGATTTTCATGCTTCTAGGGGTTTATTATGAAAATACTTAATCAAATCTTAACATTTTTAGCGTTCTTACTTTCTCACTGTTAACACCGCAACAGAATGCATCCAAATCAAATTTTCTTCCTTAAACTCAAAATTTATAATATCTCCAAGATTGTTCATTTTTGCTTAGAAAAAAAATTCCCCCTACACATTTATATGTGTCTCCTGACTTCACATTTGGCCTACATTAATCTCTCTATTAATTGTTTTGTTCAGTTGGGTGAAAGGCGGGACTTCAAGCATTATATTTCTTGCAAACTAAGAGAAAGTGAGCACCACACCTAAGAAAATATCAAATTGATCATATTTATTTCTTTTAGGCAATTGACTCGCACACATGCATGCATCACAGCCTTCTGCAGTGAAATCAGTTTCTATGTGAGATCTTTCAACCTTGCAAAAGACATCTCATCAATTGGATAATACATTGTTTGCCTCTTAGGTTCCAAAACATACATTAAATTAAGTTTATGAATCCAGTATTGGAAGAAAGATAACTTAAAAAGCATTTTGAATCTGTTTTGAAGAATGCAATGCTGCAAGGTGGCATGTAAATATGATGCCACCATCTTACGGAATGTACAAAAAAAGGGATGCTTTTGTGCCAAATAAACATTCTTCAATTAACGCTTCACAATATGTAGTGTGAACATTCGTAGTCTGTGTTTATCCATCCTGAGGCTGCTACTTTTAATGCCTCAAAAACTGTTGCCTGTGTGGATTCTCCTTCTGATGAATCTTGCGGGAAGAGCTGATTATAGGCACACTTTCCCCTTGACTCTGTCTAATAAATTAAATTAAAACCAAATGAATACAAGATAGGACGCCTCTTATGGTGAACTAAGTTGTGTCTTATAAATAGCAGTGACAGGGCTACAAGAAAACTACTGGCATAATAAAACCTTTGTATTAGAACATACAATACTTACTTTGAATTGTGCAATTAGGATACCCATATATGAAAAGTTTCCTACCCAAAGATGTTTATGGGGAAAAAGTTATTTCATTTTATTGTGAAGTTTTGAATAGGCATGTTGACATTCATCTTCTATTTGTAGGGAAATGATGAGTTTTCAAAGCAAAATAGACTGCACTTCCTGCTCTGTCCCCTTTGAAAGATTTACTCACAGTGTTGGTTTTATCCCTGCTGTGTTAACCCATTTAAAAAAATACACATTCCTTTTCATTAGTTCTGTTTATTTAAATAAACTAGAGTACCTTAATTTTGAAAAGCTGTGAATAGCTTTATGTATCATTCTCCAAAAAGGTTCATGTTCAAATAACTACAGTGGACCCTGGAACATTGGTTTGAACTCAGGATCCATTTATCTGTGGACTTCTTTTTCAACAAATGCCCTCTAAATTAGCAGGTATCAAATCTGCAAATTCAATTCACTGCCGATCAAAAACAAGATTTTTGATGTGCAATTGAGAATTTAAGGATGTGGAGGGCCTACTGTGTGCATTGTTCTATGACTTGCACACCCATGGATTGCAATGCCCACAAGGGCCCAGAACCAACCTCCTTGCAGGCACCAGGCACCACTGTTGTTAAATTTGGGGCATGTCAAAAGTTCCATGTGGATTTTCAACTTTATGGTGGTTTGGTGCCCCCTCCCTGCATTGTTAACTGTATAATGCTTCCACTCATTAGATTTATTATATATTTGTACATACTCTGGAGAAAGAAATGCGTATCCTTGGGATGACTTAAACTGTTGCTGGTATTACCTTGGGCATATTCAGATTTCCTGGAGCAGCCAAAATTTAGGTGCTGATGCTGTAGTAGAAGGGCATATTTTCTTTGTGTTTAACTTATTTTTTATTTTATTTATTTATTTTAAACAGGTTATTATTTTTAGAGAGAGGGAAGGGAGAGAGGTAGAAGGGGAGAGAGACATCAATGTATGGTTGCCTTTCACCTGCCTCCAGCTACGGACCTGGCTTGCAACCTGGTTATGTGCCCTGGCTGGGAATCCAACCAGCAACCTTTAAGTTCACAGGCTGGTGCCTTCTCCTCTGTGCCACCAGCCAGGGCTTCTTCATGTTTTATTAATGAAGCTGTTTCAGAAATCTTTCTTTTCTGTTGTCTATCCCTTGAATTATTTTTATTTGCTTATGTTAAATTCAGTTTCACAGGTCTATTTAGAATGCCAGTGTTCAGATAGTTGAATAGTCTTTGATGTTCAGATTTTAGGCCTTGCCTGGTCCTCCCTAAATGGTTTATTCTAGTTCAATATTACCACATGCCCTCAGAGCTGCCGGTTAGGTGGTAGCAGCTGAGGTACAGGTAGGTTCATTCTCTTGCAGGAAAAAGTGATGGACTTGGCGGATAATCTGGCCAGTGAGTCCCCATCAAGTGATGACTCTTAGATGCTTGTTGTTTCACAGAATGTTCCAACATAGCCAGTGCGGTGCTTTTGGCACCAAGGGCAGCTGGACTTCCTCTGGGTGTCCATACTACCTTTTTTAAATCATTTCCAGCATTTTCCATTTATTATTTTCACTGAAGGGAGCATGGCCTTCTAATGTTAGCCTTATTATATTCCCTTCTATGTTACATACATATACATATTACTTTTAAGTCACATGTGAATTAGATCCATCCTTCAATAATAATTTTAAAACTCGTATGTCCCTTCTGAATCATTTTTATAGAACTAAACTGTTTTTAATAACAGTTTACTGAGTGATGTTCTCAGTATAGATTCTTCACCTAAAATTAAGTGATGCTCTCTGATAACCAGACCTCAAAGTATAAAAACACATCTTTACTATCGAATACGTAGTTAGTGTGACCTCAAGGTCCAAATTGTTATTGCATTTATGAAATTTAATTCTCTGGCCACTTCTTTACTATTCAAGTTATCCTTTCTGAGACTGTGTTATTGCTGCACTTTGGAAGAACTTAAAGGGTTTTTTTGTTCCAGTCAAAACTACAAAAGTAATGAAAATTCATGTAATGAGTTTTGCATGTATGAATAGATGGGAATGGGTTTGTCTTATTATTTGAAAACATTTTTAAAAATTACTATAATAAATAAAGCCCAAATTTATTAACAAAACTCATACACACTACACTACCACCATCTAAACTTCAAATGAAGACAACTGGGTAAAATTAATAAAGTTTTTTTCTGAAGTTATTACTAAAGACTCAAAAGAAAAAGAGGCAGTCACAAAATCATTTAAAAGTTTGGTAAAAGCCAGTGGAAATGACAGGAATGGCAACAGAAATACCCTGAATGTAGGTAGAAATAGACGCACACTCACCTGGGCAAGGGCAGTTGGATTTCTGTTATCCTATAGCTTCGTTAGTAATTGGAAGGCAGACAAGAACCATGGTTTTCAAATTGACTCAGTTCACCCACTCGGTGGATGAGTAGCTTGGGCTATGGAGGTCGGTCAATACCAACGGAAGAAGGTACAAGCCAGTGTACCAGGAAAGCAAAGAATGTGAGAGTAACACATGCGAACCTCCTATGTTGTTAAATTCTGAAGCGCTTGGTAATTTCATCTTTTTATTATGGACCATTGTTATTTCTCAAGAATAGACTGTTCCATGACTCTTTTTTTCTTGTCTAAGTATTTTTTAAAATAGCATCTAACACACTTTGTACTAAATCTCAAGGAAAAACTACAGGGTTTCTTTACGTTCTAGCTCATTGTTTTTCAAGTTAGGGCAAACCATTCTGAAGAAAGAAACACGGCATTCCAGATATGTCTCAGATATGTAAAACCTCTGAAGTGCCTGGGCCCTGAACAATTGTGGCGCCTGAACACCAGGGAGTCAAATACCCTTTCTGTAGAACTTGCATATCTGTAAATTGTTCAAGGCAGACTTTTGTGGGGAGTTTTGACTAGAAGGAGTTAATGAACCAATAAGCACTTCTTATTAAACAAGCTGGACTTTGTTCTGTTGCTCCTGTTCCTTTGTTGTTAAAATGTATGCTTCTAATTCACACAATACACAACATGTTTTCCTTCTTAGGAAATAACCCCTTAGTGACGTACTTTCACTTCTAGACTATGAAATCTTATTTTAGTTCATCAGAGATATATTTTCCAAAGTACACTGAAGGCTACCTGAGCAGGGGATAGGGATACTCTGAATACAAATATCCTCACATTATTTATTAATTTAAAAAAATACTAAAAAAGAAAATAAGCTATAAAATCTTGCAAGGTATGTGAGTCTATTACTACTTCACAATGACAAGAGTCAGCTATAACAGGTTTGTGATCACAAGTCAACTTCCTTTAAAAGTAGTTGTGATTATTCAAGAATCTACCTGATGGATGTCTATCTAGTCTGGTGAGGAAGCCCCGATGAAAACTGCTTTTAGAATAGAAAGACCAGGTGCATGGCATAAAACAATCAATACTATATTTCCCTGACTTGGTCACTCACCTCCTTCTCCTTCCCATAAGTAGTATATGTGCTTTTAAGAGTCTGTGTGTAAGTCGTCATTTGTTTTTTTAATATTTAAAGTTCACCTTTTCAAAGGAATCTATAATGTCTTTCATATTTTCCGTTGATTTGTAAATCTAATTGTTTTGGAAGGGACATGTGATTGGGATGGTGTTATTGTAGTTTGAAAACTTAACTGATCTAATTCTTAACTCAGAATAATAGTGCCCCCAGATACTGACAGTTCTACTAGCTGTATTTATTTATTTTATCCTACTAAACCTTATGTACATCAGTCAAAGGAAGAAGTTTGGACTTTTTCCTTCACTCTCTACTCTGTTTCCTGTCTTCAGAACCCAAAACTCTGTCACCATATTCCATATGCACAAAACCAAGTGAGTTTCAGCAAAACGAAATCAGTTGGAATTTTTTCCATTTAACATAATTTGCTATAAAAATAGGTAAAATAACCACAAATCAATCTCTTACATGAGATTGTTATATTGCATTTCTATAGTAGTTTTAGTTTTCATTGGCTTAAAGTTGCAAAATTGACATTCGAGTCCAATGTGGTAGCTCCCTTGAAGTGTTAAGTATCTTGTCTGTAGTTGCACATGACTATGGCAGAGGCTAAATTAGAACACAGAGCTTCTAAGTTTTGGTGTATTTTTTCATCTGCATTTCTTTTATATATTAAGCACCCCAATTAGAAGCCCTGTTTGCTTTTAATATTAAATTAGACCTCTCAGAAACCCTTTTTCTATGTCTATGATACACTTGTGCTTACTTTTATCTGATTGAAGTGCTTAGTTTCCAAAGGTTGAAAATGCTAGAAATGTGAATAAAATGGAAATGCAAATAAAAGCCTCCAAAGGGATATATTTCTTGTTTTGATAAAAAGCCTCATGGGAGATTTGGCCCAAACTTTGATGTTCCATCACTGGCCTTATTTCTTGGAATAGACATAATGGTGTATCTCCAAATGTTCTTTTATCATGTAACTTGAAACTACCACATAGGCAAGAATATTTTGTTGATATATCCTTTGAACATTAAAGTATTATGTGGCTACTCTCAAAGTCTACCAGAAAAAGAAAAAGTCTTCTCTTTAGCTGAATTTTCAGTTATATAATGTGTCATCCAGATCGGAAATAGATAAGCAACAATATGGTTGAGTAATGAACCAATGGAAAGATGAATGGATAATGCAACTCATCAACAAAGGCTTTAAAGAAATCTTACTAGGCCCTGGCTGGTGGTTCAGTGAATAGGTGCTGGCCTGCAAACCCAAAAGTCGCTGGTTCAATTTCTATTCAGGGCACATGACCAGGTTGCAAGCCAGGTCTCCAGCCAGGCCTGTAGCTGGAGGCAGGTGAAAGGCAACCATACATTGACATTTCTCTCCCTTTCTTCCTCCCTCCCTGCCCTTCTTTCTAAAAATAATGACTAAAATCTTTATTTAAAAATCTTTTTAAAATAAGAAATCATTAAATAGTATAGTCCTAAGTTTGATATATTGTGAAATTCAAATCAAAATGGAAAACATTTCTAGGCTGTCAATTTTTCAGCTATACCAAAGCTACTCAGCTGTTTCACATCATTACAACCTGCCCACTTCTGCAATGTTATGCCAAAGGGAATTCAAGCAGGGAACAAGACACATGGAGAAAAGTATTGATTTCAACACTATTAGTAAAAGTCCCAAATTGGAACCTCTGGAGATTCTCAGCAGCTGGGAAACATTCAAGTAAATTATGGTACATTCCCAAGATGAAATTCATACAGGTACTTAAATTATTAATTAGACAAATTGTAGCATTCAGTGAAGGAAAGAACATGAGCTTTGTGATTGGACAGACAGATGTTTCATTACTTCTGTCCCTTCAGAAGTGTTCAGGATACAAGGGGATTCCTAGTAAGAAGTTTTGTGCCCTCTCGGAAGACCTTCGTCAGGTTGTCTGCCATGATGTAGACTGCCTATATTGTTGGGTGGTGAGAATCCAGATGAAAAAATGCACTCTCGAGAAATGCCAAATTAATTCTGTGATGTGGTCTGACAAAAACAGTTAAGAGATAAACTTGGAATCAGATAGGCCAGGGTCAAGTTCTAGCCACTTACTACTGGTATGACATTTAGGTACTTTGTGTACCTGTCTTTGAAGCTCAGATTGCCTGTCAGTAAGTTGCAAATAATGATAAACACTTAACTTCATGGAATCATTGTGATGATAAAATGATATGATGTGTACCAGCACAGGTACGCATAGGAATTAGGTGTTGTACATGGTAATTATTGGTTTTATTGTTGCCTAGTCATTATATTAATCAATAACCCCTTCTCAAAAAAATTTTAGTCATTTATTTTTACTTAAATAATTAGTTCCAAGTGTAAGATTAAAGACCCTCTGAAACTACTCCAACCCAACTACCTGGCCATTTTGCTGAACAACTGTCCTTGCATAAACCAACATTCTCCGACTTTCTCCTGGTCACTTTCCAACCATTGTACAAAAGTTTGAGCCTTTTGTCCTCCTCTGCCCTCACACCAGATGTCTTTTTCTCTCTACCTTCACTTTTTCTATCAGTCTATCTGTTCCTTCAAGGCTCACCTGAAATGGAGCTTCCTGCAATAAGCCTTCCATTTATAGTGCTCAACATTTATTGTCTCTCTCCTCTTTGTTGCCTGTGCACTTCCTATTTAATAGTGTACTTCTTTTTTTTTTTTTAAAGATTTTATTTATTATTTCCAGAGAGAGAGGAAGGGAGAGAGGCAGAGAGGGAGAGAAACATCAATGTATGGTTGCCTTTCACCTGCCTCCAGCCACAGACCTGATTGGCCTGATCTGCAACCTGGTTATGTGCCCTGGCTGGGGAATCGAACCTGCGACCTTTGGGTTTGCAGGCCGGCACCCTATCCACTGTGCTACCAGCCAGGGCTTACTTCATATTTTTTCATGTATTACCATTTTGTTTGTGCCTGACTCTTCCACACATATTAAACTGTTACAGGAAAGAGGACATTTCTCTTCTCGTTTTATTAATCCTTTTAGCAGCTTAGTTACCTGTACATAGTAGAAACCCATAGATACATGTGTCAAATTAAATTCAAGAGTGACTGAAAGCTCTAGGAATAACATGTCATTCTTCTTGACAGGTCTGTATCTTTGAAGTGCCCATTTACATATCATTTTTCTAATTTTTACTTATCACATTTTTTATTTGTATGTGGTTGGTTTTTTTTTTGTTTTTTTTTTTTTTTTAAGATTTTATTCATTATTTTAGAGAGACAGGGAGATAGGAAGAAAGGAAGAGAAGCATCAATGTATGGTTGCCTTTCACCTTCCCCCAGCTATGGACCTGGTTGGAGACCTGGCTTGCAACCTGGTTATGTGCCCTGACTGGGAATTGAACCAACTGCCTTTGGGTTTGCAGACTGGTACCAATCCACCGAGCTACCAGCCAGGGTCAGTATGTGGTTGGTTCTTAAAAGGCAATAACTATCAGGATACGTGACTCTAAATCACCTTTGCCTTGCTCTCACTTCATTTTCATTAATTGCACAGAGATAAGGCTTATGTATATAATTATGTGGGCATAATTTTGTGTGTGTGTAGGCTGGTTACGGACATTGCCGTTCTATAATTCACAAGCTGTATCCCTTGGCCTGTTTACAGTAGTGCCTACATAATATTTTGGGAAGTTTCAACTGCTTGAAGAGATAAAACAACATCTTCATTGATTAACATGATATAATTAGAATATTTGTAGATCCCCTGGAGAGAAAATAGACTCAAGATGTCAAGTATGTTTTATTATTCTGTCTTTGAAAAAGAAGACGTTTTAGTTCTTTAAAACTGATTTAACTACACAGGTGTTGAGATCGGGGAAGGAAAAGACCAGGCCTTGATCCTAATGTGAATGGCAGCTGATCTTGAAAGAGTTCCTAATTTTAGTTTGATTAAATTAATTTTTAATAGCCAGTTTGGTAACTTCACCCACTGGTAGGTAATATCTAGCAGGCCTCCAAAGACAAAGGTTCCATGTGTAGATTCCTGATTTCATGAAACATTCTAAAATGCCTAGTGATACCTATTTGCTGACAAGGAGACAGTGTATGTGATAATCCAATCAAATCATCAAAATGTCTTTTCATAATCTTACTATTTTTAAACATCCTGATTACTTTATCTTGGTATTTTATTTTTAATGTATATTATCATGATTCAACCCTGAACAGAGAAGTGACCTGACTTGATAGAGTTTGACCAAAAATAAAAAATCAAAATTTAAAATTGTTAAAGTCAGAGCAGATTTTCAAAGATCTTTACTCCTGGTCAGATACAGTGATGAACTTAAACTTTAATCTATTAGTATTTTGCAAGTTATTACAATATCCAGTTCTTTTTTATCAGAAAGACAAGAAATTATTTAAGTTTTCATATTCTTCTTTAAATGGAAAAGAGACAAATCAATTCATATGTAATCCTAATGTGGAAGTTTTATTTGACTTAGAAAGGCTCTAGAATATGTGTTAAGAACCTGTCTTATGAACACTTTCTCTGTTTCACCTCATGTTTCTTTTCTAACTCCACATTCCTACCATCTCATGTGCATCTTTATGCAACAAAACTGGATTTTCACCCCTCCCTGAATTTGTATTTTTATCAATTTTCACCTTGCCAAGTTCCAAACCACTTTTAAATATGTAAAATTATACTATTTCTTCTTGAAGACTAATGATACTCATGTACCATTACAAGTGAAATATGTATATAAGCAGGCAACTAACGTAAATAAATGCTGCCTTGATGATGAAAAACTCAATTATTAGGATTTAAAAGCCTGTATTAGGGAACAATTAAATAAAATTACTTAAGCTAGTTTCTATAGGGTGGAGCAAAAAATGTAATACATTTAATAAATTTTAAATTTTATATTGTGGCTTTCTTAAAGCCTAGTCCAAAGACATTTTTTAAAAATTATTATTATTGCAAAAGTTCATATGTAATTGCTTAACAAAGGATTTGAAGTATTGATGAAATATTGTGTCTTGTCAGTACTTAAAAAGTCAAGCTAATGTTAATAGACTAAATATTATAAAAGCAAAGTACCTTCACAAATAGATATGGAATATTTACTTAATTTAGACCATTTTTTCTCAGTCTGTTGGCTCAAAGCTGGATGACAAACCATTCGCTCTTGGTTCTTGAAGAAGAAAGAGGGCCAGCGTACATTTTTAGAATTTAAAAAAGTTCTAAATCCATCTCAGATAACACCAATATGGGAATTTTCTATAAGTTTTTTATAGCCTACATTGCATAAAATATAATTTATAACTAAAAGGCCAGATAAATTATGAGAAAAGAAAATGGGTAAAAAGTAAATCCAACTTTGATAATAACTAAGTTTAAGTGAGGATCTGACTGACTTGTATTGCCCTGAAATTTTTATTTATTTATTTATTTATTTAATTATTTTTTTTTTTTTTTTTCAATGTATGGTTGCATTTCACCTGCCTCCAGCCATAGACCTGACTGGAGACCTGGTTTGCAACCTGGTTATGCGCCCTGGCTGGGGAATCGAACCTGCGACCTTTGGGTTCACAGGCCGGCGCCTTATCCACTGTGCTACCAGCCAGGGCGCCCTGAAATTTTTAAAAGGTACTCTTCATGTTAGTGAATGCTTCATTATTGATTAAATCACATTTCCAGCTGTCCCTGACTATTTTTCTATAGGCTTTGTACCCAGGAGCTGGCACACAAAATCCAGTCACATATTTACCAACTGAATGAAATGAACCACCTTTATGTGAATTTAATATTTAATGGGGAATTATAACGTGTTATTTGACCACCAGCGGCCTGTCATGCAGTATAAACCGGACGTGTATTTTACTCTTTATTTTTTTCACTCTTTTAGTTAGAGGTATTATCAGGTATTATCAGGAAGTTATGGATTGTGGATCCAGTGTAATTAAAATAGCCACACATTTAATAAGATAGCTAAATAATGAAAATAACTTGTTAATGGATATGGTTATGGACCTGGACAGTAGGGTGGTGATTACTGGGTGGGGGGTGGAGGGATAAGAGGACTAAATGGTAATGGAAAAAATATAATAAAATTACATTAAAAAATACCTTGTTGACTTGTAGATTGATTTAAGAAGCAAAAAAACAAAGTCTGTATATCATTTGTTTGTGCATTCATTTTCCCAAGGCGTATATCTTTTTGATGGCTTTAATGAAGAGAAGGGTGCATTGGAAGCAATGCTGGAATTGAAATGCCTCGAATACATTTACTCTCTGGGTTTTTAGTTGCTCTAAGTTTATCTGATTTTAATGGACGGCAAGTCTGTTTTTGTTTGGGGGAGTCTTAACTTGCGTCCTATGTGTGGCTAGATGCTTCCAGGACAGGACAAAAGTGGCTGCTGCTCTTAGGTTTCTTTTCTTCTCCTGCCAGGACCACCTCCCTGCAAAGGCTGCCTGTGGAACATTCTTGATCCGAGTTTGTTTCTCCCGGGACTCTGGCTCCTTGGGGATTTGCCTGCCTCGCTGGAGGGGGATATTCCAGCTTGCTTGCTTTCAGATAATATTTCTCCTTCATTTTATCTAAATAGAGGATTATACTAGCTAAACATGATTAAACTTGAGATATGAGGAGGTACATTTCTGGTGTCTGGATTTGTTTCAGGTTCGTATGGCCCCCTGATGCTTCTGCACGGGGAACATAGTGTTTTAATGTATCCATCTTTAAATAGCCTCCACTCCTTGGAAAAAAATTTTTGAAGAACCCTAAGCAAGTTGTTTGAAAGAAGCAGGCATTTAAGTGCTTAATTTGATTAGCAACTCATAAAGTCTGCACTGATGATGCAAATAGCCTTTATAAGCATTAATTTCATGAAATGAACATTTTGTAAAAGTGATGGTGGAGTTTGTAGTTCCTTAGGCAAATCTCCACTGTCGATTGAATTTACTTAAAGAGCTTTTCTGGTCACCTTTGAACCTCAATGATTTCTCCAGATGTACAGAAGTGAACAATGTAAAAATCTTGCTGTTTCAGCAGAACTGATTCCAGCTGGCTGGGAACTGGATCTGCAAGTCATTGGTTACAGCTGTGTTTCGATTTATATGTGATGGTTGAAAAAATAAATTACCCGATTAGATGGCTAGAAAGAGGACTCTTTGTTTAGCCCTTGTGTGGGGACTGAAAGTGTTTATGGTGCTGTTTTCTACACAGTCTTTGCAAAGTAAGCTGGACAAATAGATTTATTCAATACTCCTAAGAAATGTTGCATATTCAGCTTTAATTCTTTGCTAAAGAAACAATTTTTTAAAATAATGTTGTCATCTAGCAAATGTTTTAAAGGTCTAGCATTTAAGAGAAGCAGTAAGTGTTCTGGCCTACTGAGCACTGCATTTAGTAGTAAAAATGCCGTTTTCTTTTGTTTAATGTGTAGTTTAAAACATGTCTTTGTCAGGCATAGGAAGGGAAATATGTTTCTCTTAAATTCAGACCTCCATAATAGAAAAATATCCGAACAAAAATTCCAATTTAACCATTTCCTTGAATGAATTGTGCTTCATGGCACATAAGAGGAAATGAATTAATTATATTGCTAAATAAAAAAGTATAATTAAGCATTACTACAGAAAAAAATTGGCATGCCTGTGGGACAGTTAGGTTATGAGGGTTTTGAATTTGTGAATATTTTCTGTGTAATCTAAGAAAAGTTTACAGATAGGGTAGGAAGAGCATGTAGCTTTTCAGGTTAGTAAAAGTCAAAATGCTGGCAACTCTTGGAGGTTTAGAGTAGAACGTCTCACAAAATACTCACCCAGGAGGATTAATATACCACTGTAACATTGTGTGATGGTTTCCGCTTTGTTCTTGTTTTGAATTAGTTCCCGAGCTAGCTTAAATTAAGTTCTTCTGTTTCTTTAAGTTATAAAACTGACAGGATCAGAGGATTGATTTTAGCTCAAACAATTCCACTAAAGAATTTTTTTTAATGAATAAGGTAGCTCTGGAAAGGAAAGGTACACTGATGTGTTTTCATTTTTATTTTCTCAAATAAACAGATTAGTTTATGTTCCAATGCTTTGTAACATTTTGAAAATGGACAGAGCTCTTGAGAATGGGCTGAACACTTGACCAAATATTACAGTGTCCACCAAGGTCAATAGCAGTTCATTGAGGGTAGTACCCAGAAATGTATCCTTTTTTCCCATAAAAAGATCATTCGATCTTGATCCATTTCTTTCCATAAGCTATGAATTGTGGAATTTAGGTGATGCAGAATGAATAACCATAATGTATCCAAAAGAAACAAAGGTAAGATTGATCTGCCCTGAATTGGCAGACAAGTTTTACTGTGTCAGGCTATTTCTTTGATCAATGAAAGTACACCCTCTAACCTTTAACAAATCAATACATTTTATTGGAAAGGATGAGAACAATGCATGAGAATGCAGGATACACTTGAACCCTCACAGTTCAGAAGTAATTTAAATGATGTTGATATCACTTAGAAGCATTTTCCTCTACTTCCACATAATGGAAGCTTCTTTAACCTATGTTGAAAACCTGGGTAATAAAGTCTGATACAATGCTATAGTGACAACCTTCACAAATCAGTATATTTTTTCTTTTCTTTTCTTCTTTAAGATTGTATTGATTATCTTTAGAGAGACAAGAGCAGGGAGAGAGGAAGAAAGGGAGAGAAACATCAATGTATGGTTGCCTTTCGCCTGCCTTCCTCTGCAGAGCTGGCTGGAAACCTAGCTTGCAACCTCATTATGTACCCTGACTGGGAATCGAACCAGAGACCTTTGGGTTCACAGGCTGGTGCCTGTTCACTGTGCTACCGGCCAGAGTGAAACAGTATATTTTCGAACTTGAATATGTCTCAGTGTTTATACTTCTAGAAGTGTATCTAATCATGTTATAATTTATATCACTGAGCAAAGATAGCACAGTGAAAAATCAATCTTGAAATGAACATGTATGATTTATATAATAATTTTCAAAAATATAGAAACATTAGGAAGGAAATAACAGTATCTATAAAGAGTGAACACTTTTTAAATGTAAGCCAATTGAATTTATTATTTTGTGTTCTGTTCCTACCTACTGTGATCAATAAATATTTTTTCTTTAAATAAAAAGGGCCCTATAAAATTAGCACAATTTTTTTAGTGAATAAAACTAAAACTCTAGAAAAAAATTAATTATGAGCAATCAGAATAATGGCTATTCATTAATAACTTCATTACACCTAAATCAAGCAGCTCTCAAAATACATGTTTTTAAAAACCAACAAAATGTTTTTTAAAGTTTTTGGTAGTTCACAGAGATTTTGATACTCATGACTCACCTGATTTTCTGATATATATATATTTTAATATATGTAGGTTATTTTTTAGAAATAAGTTTTCCAAAAAAATTAAATTATTCTCCTTAATGCATGTGCCACAACAGTGTATACACATTTTTCCAGCTCTTAGAAAATGACTGCTTTCCCAACTCTGAAATAAAACTACAGGGTGGGGCAAAAGTAAGTTTACAGTTGTGAGCACATAACATGGAGTTTGTGCTTATGTTATTTATTAATTATTGCATTATTTTCCGTACAAAAATCATAAACCTACTTTTGCCCTACTCAGTATATTGTATAGTATTTCAATTAAATGAAAGTTGAAATGTAAATAGGGTAATCTATAGAAAAGATCTATGGATTCTGCAGCTAATCTGAAATTACACAGTTTTGAGATGCAGTTATAGGTGAGATATCTCAGGGACACAGAAAGAGGACACATTGTTAGTCTTTCTGGGGATAAATACTGTACGACAGTACTATGAGAGTTAAATGAGACAACCCTGTATACAAATACTGTACCTAACCAGTAGATTGTAATGACCAATGTATGTTTCCAATGTTACTCTTCTTTATTGTATAAAATTTGGGGCTGAATTAGGCCTTTGTGGATGACCTATTTATCCCTCCTAATTTTGATGGTAAGGGAACCTAGTTTCTGAGAGTGAAGTAACTTATCCATGATGTGAATTATTATTTAACCAGTGACACTAGAACCAGTTTACTGAGTCCTGGATCAGTTCCCTTCCCACTTCCTAACTTTATTTCAAAACACTATTTGTAAAATGTAAGGAAAACAGCACTCTCCTATAGTTACATGAACGAAAACTAAAGTGCTCCATTGCCATAGTATGCAAGCTTTCAAATAAGGCAGTAATTTTGAAGTGTTTTGCTATTACTGGAACTTTTCCACTCTGCCCCATCTTAAAAAGACAAGAGTAATTCTTTTCTCTCTCCCTTGTTAGGAAGCACACCTACACAGCAGAAAATATTACTTTGCCACATATATATGTATATATTCCTGATAACTTTTGAAAAGTACTTTTCCAGATTTAAATATAATTTGATAATGACCCAATTTTTTTGTCACCTCCAAATTGCCCATCATCACCATAGCCTGCCTTTTTCCTGAAAGAGAAGCACTTCACTTGCATCCTTGAACCTGTTTGTGCCTGTGATGGCTGAACAACAGTGACTATGACTGTCACTCTCCCCTCAAGTTCATGTTGTTGCTCTAATTACCTCCATCTCAGATCTGCTTTCCTCAAGTCTCCTCTCTCTGGTGTGGCTTTGAATGTGTTCTCCTTGTGGATACTGATGACAGATTGAATGGGCAAGTGGATTTCACACTTGGGGAATACAGAGTGGGGAGTGGAAAGGGAAAGGAAAGAGGGAGGGAGGGAGGATGGGAGAAACAGAAAAAGCTTGCTGGGGAGAGTTACAATTATACCCATTTCCTAAACAGTAGATTTCTTCACAGGCCAGAATCTAAAGTAGTATCCCTGAAAGGAAGGGAAATCTATATTATTTTCCATGTTAATTGGGATGCTCTGAACTTCAGTATCAAAATAAAGGAAAAAAACCTCATTTCAGGATGACAGATAAACCTTTTGCACCCCAGTCAAAAACTCGTCTGAGTTGAACACTGAGTCAGCCACCCCCTAGTACAAATACTGGAATTCTACAAGAAAATATGGGTTAGGTACTTTACCTCATTAAAAGCCAACTGTATCTTTCATCATAAAAATTTTAAAGTAATAACTGATACACATTTATATTTTACTTCGTTTTCATTTTGTTTAAGGTAATTAGTTCCAGAATCTGATTGGTAACTCAAAATTATCTTAATAAGGCCTACATACACACCTCTTTTTTTCTCAATGTTTCATTTAATAGAAAATTCCCAACAGATCATCCTAATTCACCAATATCTGATTTTTGTCTCCCCTGCACTTTAATAATTATTTTTAAAAGGAAAAATAAAAAAAAGCTAAATCATAGCTGTTGCCACTCTTACTGCTATTCCTTCCTTGTATTGATAGAATCTTTGAAAAGTGCTCTTTTTCTCAATTTTTGCTATTTACACTACTATTGCATCCTTTTGTTGAAAAGAGAAATATGTGGTATGTGTTGCTTGACACTGAAAAGATCATGACTCTTGCATCTGGAAGGGAGAAGCACGTAAAGAGTCTCTCAGCCCTGGCTGGTGTGGCGCATTGGATTGTGCACTGTCCTATGAACCAAGAGGTCGCTGGTTTGATTCCCAGTCAGGGCAAATGCCTGGGTTGGGGGCCAGGTCCCAGTTAGGAGCATGTGAAAGGCAACTGATCTGTGTATCTCTTGCACTTACTTGTTTCTTTCCTTCTCTTTCTGCTTGGCTTCCCCTCTCTAAAAGTAGATAACTAAAATATTTAGGGAGAAAAAGAATCAGATTCATCTGGAGACTTTAGGTTGAGTATTTTGTGTGTGTGTCTTCTGATGTTTTTTTTTTTTTTTTTTAACTACCATAAAGGTAATTTCTGTATAACACATCCCCTTAAATGGTCTTAATTATGTCAAAACTAGTAAACCACTAATTCTCTTCAGTCAAGTGCATTTGGTTATTTTAGATCTTCAAATAAATCAATGTAGATTCATTATCTTAAAATAGACTGGAATGAAAGTATTGGGACCCTAGTGATCAATTCTGCTATAAAAATTTCAAGACAGTTTAAGTCAGCACTGTCCAATAAACTTTACACAAGGTTGGGAATGTTTTATAGCTGCATTACCAAAATGGCAACCACCAGCCATGTTTCCTATTATATATTTGAAATATGGCTAGGGTAGCAGAAAAACTGGATATTTACTTTTTTGATGAATGAATGAAGATTATTTTTATTGAATTTATCTAGGTGACATATAATAAAATTATGTAGGTTTCAGGTATAGAGTTCTACAGTACATTATCTGTGTATTGCGTTGTGTGTTCTCCACCCCGAGTCAAGTTTCCTTCTATCCCTTTTAATCCCACTTTACCTTCTTTTACCTCCCCACACCCTCTATCCCTCTGGTAATCACCATACTGTTGTATGTGTCTGTATTTTTTCATTTAATTTTAATAGCTACATTTGGTTTGCTGATGTACCTTATTGAAGAGTGTAGTTAAATAAAGCAGAGAACACATTATGCAAGTAATAAAAACAATACATTCTGCACATCCATAAATTTTGAGTTAAAGTTTGAACTGTGGATCATTTTTTGTCCTCCTCTCTTACCCTAAACCACTTGTTTTTTAAGTATGATTCCCATAATAAAACTGATTTCAAATTGTCGTTATAAGAAGTGGCCTTTGTAATAAGGTAGAAGGCAGGTCATCCTACAGTATTCCAGAGTAGTTATTGCTCCCTTTAGCCCACTATATCATATAATACATTGAGATATATCTTAGTCATTTTTTAAGTTAACAGAACAAAATTCAAATAACATAAAAATGATTGATTTAACAAGACCATGTATATGTTGCATTGCTTAAATTAAAATAAGACAAAGAGAAGTGTTTACTTTGTAAATACTTTAATCAGAATCAGAATCTCATTTAGGGACATTTTAGTGTTGATGATTAGAAGTTTAGAATTAGAAGAGAACTTAAACTCGCCTCCGTGACAGTGGTAATTGAACTGATTGATTATACTACATCTTCTTTCAAATAATATTGATTATGCAGAAAGACCACAGAGCTAAGATATTAGTAGGCAGTTTGCTATAAGCGCATGTTCAATTATTAAAATAGTCGGCATTTTATGTCTGATAGTCATAGGGAGGTCACGACATTAATTTATCCAGAGAATTGTGGGCAACTGTCTAGAAAAAAAAGTAGCATAAAGGACACGGATGCTGGAAAGCTAAAAACAAAACAAGAGATGAATCTTTGAGCAAACCGACTTTAAGAGATGACAGGTAGGTTTGGAAGCAGAAAAGGGAAAAGTTAGCAGGCATCTCATAGCTCCAGACAATACGTATTTAAAGCTATGCTGTGTGTGCATCAATTTCTGCTACAGTTCTTCATTAAAGTCTCAACTTGAACACTATTCCTGAGTCTCCAGTTTCTGCAATCTAATCTCACATTTTATTTGTTGCTTCAATGTTCAGTAATTCATTACTCTTTACCCTGATTTTATTCTTCCCCTCTTCATTCTCCTCCCTCTTCCCATTTCCATGTTCTGTTCTCTTCTTTTTTTCTTCTTGCTTTCTCCCTCATAAAAACATCTACTTAAGCATCCATGTTTCCTTCAGGTGCCCACTTTTTTTTATTTAGTTGCGTTGTGTTGGTTTTGCACTTGTTTTTCCTATTTTTCTCTTCCTCTTTCTCTCAAATCAGGAGCCTATAAAACCTTATTTTAGACATACATGTCTGCCTGCAGATGCTTCTTTCTCTTTATGGGCTGTGTGATCTTTTCTTTGGAACCTCTGCTAATGGTTGTCCTTGGCATTGGTGGCCACAGATCTGTTGCCAGACTGCTACCTTAGTTGGTCCTGCAGTGCCGCAGTGCATGCTGGGATCTGTCTGTGTGAGTAAACTGGCATTTCAACAGCACTAGACAGCATTCGAGTTGGCTTGCAAATTGCTGTACTTCTCTTTTGTATGTATTTCATGTGTGCTGCAGAATCACCGTTGGCTAACTCTGCCTGATATGTAATTTAGGAATATTGCTCATGTAGAAGGGAAAGGTGGGCAGTTTATCACATTCTTTCATTTCAGGGAAAAATTGAAGAACAAAGGGACTGGATGAGTACCTGTTTACTGCATTTTGTGTTGTGAAATATGATATACAAACATGACTGTGTTAAGCCAAATATTTTACTTCCTTTTATAGCAATGCATATAGATTGTTTTCACATATGCACACAAATCCTTATTTTATATAAACATACATTCAGTCTTTAATAGTTGTAGCCTGCAAATATTCCTTAACCTCAAAGGCTTTTACATATTCATTAACACAGCTAGTTGATATGTTTTTTAAATTCTTCAGCCAAAAAATAATAATAATAAAAAATATACTACTATCCTGTTGGTTGATTTCATTCCAGAAACTTAAAATTTCAACAGGGTTTAAATCACATTGATGATTCAGATGTTGGCAGAACTTATCATTCTTGTGAAATGAGAGCATGGCTAATAAAAATATTAAGCAATTATTTTTATTAAAATCATAGTGTCTTTCATCATTGAATAGAAATGATTAATGTATAGACATCAGTCTCATTCTTGTGTCTCTTGGGCAATTTGGGGGTTTCTTATAGAAGTGAAAAGACTCCCTTTGCCTGCAGAGAAGATAGCATGGGACTTCTTAAAGAAATGCTGGTGTTATTTCTTTCCCTCCTGTGTGAGTCTGGCTTTGGAGCTCTGTCTTATTGATTAGGGGGAAAAGGGTGGGGATCAGAGTGTGAGGTGAGGGGAGGGCCAACTGACGACTGGCTCGTGGAAGCAGAAGATATTTTCTTCCGGAAAGATGTCAAACCACTGAGACCTAGCCGCAGAGGAAGTTGAAAGGTGGAAAAATGAGACTCTGGAAGAAACGAAGGCATTTCTGATGAAAGCCTTGAGGCTTATTCTTTTCACTCCTTTGCTTTCTTTCAGTTCCTTCCTTCCTTGCTTGCTTCCTTGCTTCCTTCCTTCCTTTTTTTTTTTTTTTTTTTTCTTTCTTCCTTCCATCATCTGACATGCAAAGGCTAGAGTGACAGCGTCATGCAAATGCTGCAGTCCCGCAGGTCTGGGAGAGGGTGGATGCTAGACTGTGAGTTAATGTTAATGATGAGCGCAGTGAAAATACCAGCCGCGGCCGCCCCTGCACACAGAGCGCTCTGAGTCAGCATCAGATGCTTCGCCTCGCCGCTCGCTGGGTGCCTGTGTGCCCGTGCGCGCGCCTGCTCGCGGGCACCCGTGTCTAGCCGAGGGGAGGGGGTGGCGTGTGAGTGCGTGGAGGGTAAAAGCCAGTCAGTCAGTGAGAAGCAAAGGTACGTTGGAGAGCAACTAAAATCTGACTGATTTCCATCTTTGGAGCATCAGATGTATTCCCTAAGGAGGATGGGTCTCCGTGATGGGGGTGGTATAATTATGTTAATGTCATATTTATGGAGGGGTGAGATTTTTCATTCTAATAATTGGTTGAATGCTATGGTCAAAAATTGTAAAGCCATGTTCAGTTTTAAGGAAAAGCATGGACTTAAGATTTAAGAACTGTTTTATTTATTTCTTTTTCTTTTTCTTTTTCTTTTTTTTTTTGCTTTTTGTGAGTGCTGCTTTTTTTTTGTTTTGTTTTGTTTTGTTTGATTAAAAAAAAAAAACTATTTACTATTTTAAGCCATAACTGATTCAGTATGGAAAAATCAAATGATAAACAGAAAGAGATCTTATATAATGATGCATTGCATCATGGAGCAGAATATTGAAAGTCTTACCAGGCAAAGTAAAGATCTGGACGGGGTGGGGGTGGCTGGGAAAGGGGTGTGGTACTAGGGTGGAGGAGGGGGGGCAGTTAGCAAATATTTTGTTCAGCATAGCTTTCCTTGCAGCTTACTTAGAAATGGATGATTCACCTGTTCTACAGGAAAACATTCTAATTCTTTCCATGTTTTTTTTTTTTTTTTTTTTTCCTCCTCTTTTCCCTTTTAAGATCAACCACTTCAGAAGAACCAGATTCCACTTCTGTGGCCAGGACTTTTATGTTATGGCTGGTCCGATTGTTTTACCCTGCGTTCTATGCTACTAAACCTTGGATCATTCCTAAAGTACAAATTCTGTTCTCCAACCACAAACAAGGCTAAAAGATCGGAGGAAATTCAGTGAATATACTGGATTGGGATTGTACATTTTTTTCAAAAGTACTGAGCTTTCGAATGCAACGATATAAAATATAGAATCATTTTTTTTTTCTTATGTTGCTAGCATTTTAAGTTACATATTTATTAAGTGGCATTGCTCATATAGCTACAGAGTATGCATGGAAATATTTGCTGTCTGAATAGTTTGGAGATTCAAAGAAAAAACTCAAGCTTCAGAGGTATTAAATTGTGAAATGCAAAAAGAAGTTTCTGTTTTATTCTTAACTGCAACAGTATATATTTAAATCAGATTTAAAGTATTATATGTCCTGGGCCCACAGATGTGCTGTATAGAAGTCTAATGGGAAGCAAAATTTCAATCAGGGTCCCATTACTGGGATATAATCCTTTTTGAATGTAACAGAGCTATGGTGTTGCTGTACAAATCTGCTAGAAACAGATTTTAACCCATTTGTAGTCTCTTTCTTTGGATCTAATGGAATGACTCTTAACCGTTCATTGTTTGTATTGTTTTTCATATTCCTCATTATTTTAAGGTTTGTAAATGGTTGTCGTCGTGAATATTCAGCTCATCCTAACTTTTATATATCAGATATATACATATACATATATTTCTACGTATATATTTTAATTAGTGTTTAGAAGGAAAAGTTTAACTGAACCCATCTGTAATTCGTAAGCTAGCCTTATAACTAAAGAAGAAGAATTCTACTGCATCAAACCAGACTTTTCCTAGTCCCTGAGACCCTAACTTGTGAGGTATTTTAGTAACATCACAAGTCAGGCTCTTGGGACCTAGGCGGAGGGGAACCAGCAGCTTTGGACCTTATTGATTGTCTGCAGTTACCACCAGAACAAAAGAACATGCATAGATTCTGCCTAGGAGAAAAGAACAATGCTCTTCTTTATAATCAGCAATGTTTTCACCAGGACCCAGCCCCAAAAATACTATTTTCAGAAACTGTGCTCTAAAGTGATTACAGAGTTTCACTGAATCGCATTTATATATTACAATGACCATATAAAAACACTATATCTGTGTAAGAAGCAAAACTAAAATACAAGTGTTTTTAAAATGCTTCTTTTGTTGTGTTTAAGGTGGCTGGTTTAAGAGAATATTTCCTTATTTACTAATGAAGAAAGTGGCTGATATTTTTATAACTTTTTTATATGCATAGAATATGTACCTTAGCTACTCATATAAACCTTATATGTCTTCACATAACTATGGCTGAGAATTTGCAATAGCTGGGTATAATCCTGCTTGAGGCCTAGAAATAAAATGATTTCCAGTCTTCTTTACTGACCCTACTAGATTTTACTGATGATTTTAGAAGAACGTTGCTTTATATTTGGTTTTTATTGCAAGAGTTTTCCTTGGTTTTTTAACTGGACAAAATACCTTATATGTCTTATTATATTAGAAGATCCTCTTGTTACGAGTTTGAGAACTCATAACAATAGCCAAAATATGGTATCTTTTGTCTTTTTTTTTAGTTTTGTTTGTATCTTATGGGTCTATGTGAGATAAACAAGAAATAGTACCTGTGAAGTCAGACTGCTCTGCTTCATCTATCAGTTGAATCTGAAATGCATAGTTTTAGTTTTATACGAATTTTAGTTTTATAAGAGCTAACTATTCCAGCTATAACTAATGTGACTTTTTGAACATTATTAGCCATGACCATATCAAATATGTATTTTTGGAAGTAGAATTAATATATTAAATCTATTTTAAAATGTTACAAAAATATTGCAGTTTTTAAGATACAAAATAAAGATGAGAGACTTTTCATAATAGAAGAGACAAAGCAATTGCATTCTTTTAACTGATGCTTTACATGAATACTATAAATTTGTCTTCTGCATTGTTGAAATAAATTTATGAATGTATTTTAGAATACAGTATGAAGCCTTTGTTCATCATTTTATTGAATTTGTCAGTAACTTATGATTTAAAATATCACAGAATACAAATTACCCAAGAGTTATATTTCTTTGAAAATTGAAATTACAATATGGTAAATATACTCCTCATCCATGCAAGGCTCGTAGACTATGTTGAAGCATGTATTCACACTGTACCTGTTTAGGTTAATTATTTATATCACCTATTTCTTTTCTCCAGAATCTCTGAAACTTTAAATGTGTGCATGTGTGTATAAACATGTTCAAAACTCTAAATGAAAGGAAGTAATATAAACATTAAATATTTGGGTAGCATTTATCTTTTACATCTTTTAACTTTATTCCCATTATAATTAAAGATTTTTAAAAGCATGCGTTTCTCAATACAAAGAACTCTACATGTATCTACAAAGAGCTCTATGTATATGTATCTACAAGTACACAGAAACTTGATTATATTTAATATCAGTGTTTACACAGTGGATCAGAAATTACTTATATAAACCAACATCGCATATAGGTATATTTTATAGACACCTGTTTAACATAATCATAAATAATATGTATAAGATGTTACATCAATTCAGTTCCAAAATAATGTAAAGGATAAATGCTTATTAGCTGTAGTGACTGGAGATTAAAGCTATTTCAAATGCAACTTTCTTTTTATGTTATATTAATGAACAGCACTATATACTAACCTCTATTTCATAAAAGAAAGGTACCAAAACTGAATTTATAATGCAATGATGTTTCTTTTCCCATAACCACGTAAATACATATTTTTTACTAATCATAATGCGTTCTTTGAACCCCATGGAACTTTCCCATTTATAAACGTTTTTTTTCTGAGAGCATCATGAATAAAGCTTTTCTCTGACTCCATAAAGGTGAGTAAAGCTCTAAGTGGGTGACTTTGGTTACAGAAAATTCTTTATGTTGTATCTAGAGAGCTGGGTGGCACTTTTTCTGCATTTCTTTCGTAGCTGTCACGGGATAATATTGTTTTGGGGCTCTCTAATATGATTTGGAAAATCAGATCATACTCAGCTTAAAATAAAAGGAGAGATCTACAACAAAGAGCGAGGAAATGGTGTGCGTTGCATACCAAAAAAGCAGTGATATTAACAATTCGATGGCTTCCTGGTTGAGAAAGCAGCCTAAGCCAGACGCATATATTAAGAGCTGTCTACGGCTGGTGCAAGCTTGCTCAGTGCGGTGGAAATGAGGAATCACCTCCTCTCGGACACTTGCTTAGTTTCACATTTTCATTTTGAAATAGCAAGTCACCGGTTTACAAAAAGATAGGAATCCTTTCCCTTTTCCTTTCTCACATTGTTTGCTGGGGTACTATGAACTTCAAGTTATTTTTATTAAATGTATCAGAAGTTAACTGAAACATCTATCAATGACCAATGAAGTGTGTTTTTTTCTTTTGTCCCTTCTCATTGTTAGGTTAATGTTCTGATTCTTAGTCTTTCAACTTCTTGAGGAAAACAAGAGTTTTCCAACATTGCAATTTTTAAAAGCCTTTTAGGACCCAACAAGGAAGCCACTTCTGGAATTTTGCCAAATCTAGATATAATCACATTTCATTTCAAGGTCCATGGGATCCATATCTTTCTCAGTTTAAAAGCCCTGAACACTTTAGTGTTCCATTGAAGCTACAAAAGAGGTGGAGAGATATTCTAAAGTCATTTAAGCCTTAGTCTACATTCATAATGTTAGAGTAGGTAGAAGTATCTCAGAGGAGTTACAGTAAAAATTAATTACAAATGAAATTAGAAAAGGTATACACTACCTGAAATTCCTCTTCAAAAAGATATGCTGGCACACAGGCCTAGGCTTGGTCAAATTCACCTGATGAGCATGTTCATAGTTTTACAAGCTGCCCTGTTGGAATGAGTTTCAAAAAGAGCAGTATATCCAAGGTAGGCCATTTCCACCTGCCATTTCCACAGGAATGCAGCCTACATTTGTGTAGGCAGCAAACATAATCACCATTTTGATTACTTGGATTACTTTATTTAACTTCTTAAATCATTTAATTTAGCAGAAAATCACAGTGATCTATCTCTGAGTGTAGTATTTAGAAAAGAAAGCCAAGTTCCTCATAGAAGTTGTTTTAAGATCCTGGGCATTTGTAACAATAGAGTTTTTAGTATAGCTTTGCAACTTTATATGTACTCTGCAGAAACTGAGGTGGTATTATTATCTGTTATCTTTATATTGTGTTTTCTGTTCTGTCTGTGACCAAACACACATTGAGGTGTGTGTGTGTATGGAGTCATATATTGAGATACCACCTTAAAATCATTCACAACATTTTTTCAGTGATTCAGCTTCAATTTTTATTGAAGGTTACTCCCCGCCCACATCTTCCATGTTAAATGTACATTTCTAAGATGAAGTACGTTATCAGCCAATAATATGAACATAGATGTAATGTGTTTATGTGTAGAAGCTTAAAAGCAGGTGGAACTTGAAGGTAATTGTGATTAAATGACTTTTAAATGATTACTTTTATTTTATATAATCTGTCAGCTAATTCCATGTGTATTTTATGGAGAATTTAAAAGTGAGAAACTCTGATGGTGAAATAAAAAATAAAATTTTTGCTACTGGTAATGGGATTTTAAGTTTGTTACCTTAATAATGAATTAATTCTTCAACAAAGCAAAGGTGTAAAAATAGTCATGGGAACTCCTGGGTTTTATCTTGGCCTTTTACAACTTTTTGGAGTATTTTGGGGTTATTTTATGTAGACAAATTTCTTTTTTTTTCTAAGAAGTTTAACAATCTGTAAGTAACAGGTGACTGACTGTTCAATGGAGTCATCTTTCCTTCGCTTTGAATTGGCTTTTCCTAGACCGAGCGAGAGTCAACATCAATCTTGTGCACCTCCAAATTGCTAGGTCTTTCTTGAAACCCTCCTATGTATTTTTCTGGCCAGGTAAGTAAATTGTGAGAAATGATAGATTTATATTGTGATTGTCTTTCCAGTTTCCAAACATCTTAAGTAAGAGATTTGGGTGGTGTTGAAACACTAGCCAGCGGAAGCATTTGGTCTTACAGGATTTAAAAATGTAATGTCTTTCTCATAGTAGACTTGCTATTCTTAGCAGGGGCGGGGGGAACCAGGCCTTGGCTAAGTTATTACTCTGTTCTACATCACACTAAATTAAGCGCAGCCTGTGCATTGTAAACCTCAGGGAGGTTTCCACATTAGACAGCATTTTTTGTTGGGGGATTACACCACAGTCGGTGCCCTTCGCTTCTCTCTCTCTTCCTGGCCCCCCTCCACCCAACATGGAGCCTTTTCAACTTCTTCAAAGAAGTGGGGGGAGAAAAGTAGACCCTTTATTAATGGCAAAAAACAAACTGGCTGCTGGACTTCCGAGAGAGCCTTCTAATAATAAAGCAGAGTAGGCACTGCGACAAAGAATTTCTGAATGTACTAAATATATAAGGAAGCCTATTTCAATTCACCAGAGGGGCTTAGAAGACAGGCAGCAAAAAGTTTAGAATTTAATTCAAGCTATGCCAGAAAATGAAAATGTACTTAAAAAGGGATTTCTGAAACAATTGTTCAAAGACATGTCAACTTTTAAGGTGCTTTCTAGAATAATGAAATTTGTACTCTAATTTCTGTGGTGACTTTTTCAATTAGAAAGGAAAAGTGATTAACAGAATCCTAAAGGACTTGTGTCTTACGTTTAAAGAAAATGCACTTTTTTTGCATAGGGTGTGCTCTAGTGAGGGCCACTTAGTGCACTGACCACAGTCACCCAAATATATACACAGAACAAAGGGCTGATGTATTTTTTTCAACACTTACACATGTAACTAAATTGCTCTTTCTCCTGTGGAAGAAAGCTACTCAACTTCCATGTTCTTTTTAGTTGATCTACTATTCAATTATATGATATATATTTTAAATAAATGTAAGTAAATCTGAAAGAGTAAATTATTGATAAATAATAGGATTAGGATTATGTAAGGCTAAATTTAAGAGATAAAAATATCCCTACCTTGTATCTTATTGACTTGAGAAATTTTCTTTATTTTTCTATAAGGAGTATCCACATCTATAAGAATATATGTCGTCTTAGTCCTAATGTTGAGATAAAGGACCACTTACAAAGTTCATATAAAGGCCAATATGGCCTTACTCAGGGATAAAATTTCTAGCTGGCTTTTCTCAATGTCTTATTTTAGAATTCATGGAAATAGTGGGAAAAGATTGTGTTTCTTTGTCTCAGGGATTACAAATTGTAAAGGAGATGGGAACTTCAACTCATTAGGACATATACAACATAACTTTGTTGCCATTTCAGAGATTGAGTTTGAGACTGAAGCCCACATGGAATTCATGAGTCTGGAAATTATCAACTCAAACTGCTGGCTCATTAGTTCATCCACTTACTCACAAATGTTTCTCCAACATGACAAAATAACTCAGTGAATTAAGACTACATCAACACATGATCCCTATGGACAATCAAGACTTGATCATGTAACAAAACTTGACTCTAAAATTAAATATCAGAAGTATAGTAGTTACAGATATTAATCACTTAATGATAAAAAGTAGTTATTGCTCTCACTACAAATAGATGAGGCTTAGGTCATGTAACTGAACTGATTTCCATTTAAGGTGTAATGACATTTTAATATCAAGGACTTTGGTAGGCTTAATGGTTGATCAATTAAATATTCCATGTAATTTCCTTAGCCCAGATTCTAGCACGTGTGTGTACACACACACACACACACACACACACACACCAACAATACAAAATACAACTCAAAAACAAAGAAAAACACTCAATGAATATTAGCTTATTTTTTCCATTTGGGTCTTAGTATTTGCTTTTGTTAAACAAACTTTTTTTTTTTTTTCATCATCAGAATTTAATGACAAGAGGCAGACACCATTAGGAAATCATTTCTGCTTTGGAACACTTGAAAGTCATTTACTAGGCCCTGGCCGGTGGTATAATGGATAAAGTGCCGACCTGCGAACCCAAAGGTTGCTGGTTCGATTCCTAGCCAGGACACATAACCAGGTTGCAAGCCAGGTCTCCAGCTAGGTGCATAGCTGGAGGCAGGTGAAAGGCAACCACACATTGATATCTTTCTCCCTCTCTGCCTCTCTCCCTTCCCTTCTCTCTAGAAATAATAAATAAAATCTTTTTTAAAAATGCCAATTAAAAATACAGTGTTTACTATAATGCCTTCATCGCATATTTCCTTCATACCAAATGTACTAACTATAGGAAAGATGAAGAGAAATTCTGTTCTCTAATATCTTAGGGTCTACTAAAGATATGTTCAATGTGCTTTGTCCCTTTTGTGTGCTTTAGCATTTTATAAATTCTGTAATTTGTCAGTTTTACTTTTTTACTTTTTATAGATAACATTCTCTGTGGTTTATCCTATTTTGTAGTTGCAGATGAGATAACTTATCTATATGCTTTGAGTTACATTGGATAAGATATAGGAGGTGTATTTTTAGAATTTTGCAGTGCCTTGATTTTCTTCATATTATTTCCTACACTACACAAACATCTTTAGAAAACAGGTAAACCATGAATATTAATTAATGTGGTTTGAAAAACTTGTATTTTCAGAATAATTGCACCAACATGTGGTATATAGATATGATATGATTTCAATCCCTCTAAAGATTATTTCTTTTTTTTAAAGTTAGGTTGAATATAATGATATTGATCATGCAAAGTTTCATGAATTGGCAATTAACATTTAGTCAAAGGACTAAAACATTCTGTAATCAAGCTATTCTCTGGGAGTTAATATGCAGAATAAACTTGGATATTTCCGCATATTTACATAAATGCCACCACTGAACCTGATTAATGAAGGAGAAAATAGAGGGCTGGAATTCTAACACCATTCCTACCACTAGTTACCTTATTGAACCGAACCTCTCTCCTACTCACTTTCCCAATTACAACTAATTTATAAAATAAAGATGTGGTGGAAGATTTTAAAGTGACTTACAGGTAAAAAATTAGTACATCATTAGATAGTTGGATACTTTTCTGTCCCACAGGGGACAATTTGAGTCAAAGGGGTAGGAAAGAATAGCCTTAGTTTAAATTACTACATTAATCAGACTCTTTCTTTAGAAAGAGGTCAAAACCCAGCTCAGACTAATTTAATCGAAAAGGAAGCTGTATATATATCCACTCTCTCCGCCTCCCCTTCCTCCTCCTCCTTTTGCTTCTCCTCTTCACCTCTGCTGCATTGGTCCTTGTTTCCTCTCCAGCTCCTCTCCTCCCCCATCTCTCTCTTTCTCTCATTCTGCCTCTCATAATCCCTTTCTATCTCCCTCTTACTCTCTGCAGTGTGTTGAATTTATTCTCAGGAACTCGATTTCATTCTCAGGTTCTATCTGTTGGTAAAAATGGTCAAGAGCAGCCCTGGCTGGTAGCACAGTGGTTAAGGTGCCAGCCTGCGAACCCAAAGGTCGCAGGTTCGATTCCCCAGCCAGGGCACATAACCAGGTTGCAAACCTCCAGCCAGGTCTGTGGCTGGAAGCAGGTGAAACGCAACCATACATTGATGTCTCTCTCCCTCTCTGCCTCTCTCTCTTCCCCTCTTTCTAAAAATAATGAAATAAAATCTTTTTTAAAAAAGTGGTCAAGAGCAATATGCATCATACATCATTCTTAGAGCTTGAGATTCCAGAAGGAAAAATAAAAAGCTTCTCTCTACCCCTATATCAATGCTATTTCTCAGAAGGCTGTGATTGGCTCTGGTTTTTAGCCACTTCTCTGTCCAGGGCAGTTATCCAGGTTGGACAGCCCTGTAGGGTGGCAGGGTGAATGTCAATGGCAGAAGGTGAAATCATTAAAATCAGGTAAAAATGCCACAGGGGCCCAAACAGCTACTACAAATTTCTAAATGACTTAGCATAATATACAATAGGCTTCTATAAAGTATGTTTGCCTTCATAACTTAATGGAGTTTTTCAACATACAATATTAAGTTATTCAGCCTAAACATACTTTATTCAGCATTGTAGTGAAAAGTCAGCTGCAGCAGCAAATTAATAACGTTTTATTAACATTTTCCATAATCACTTAATATATGGCATATATCAGGAAAATCAGCATTAGGACTCAATTAGGCATTTCACGTTTAAAAAATAAGATTATTAGAAATGAGCGTTTGATGTATGATATTTTTAATGTATTGCTCGATCCAGTTTGCTAGTATTTTGTTAAGGATTTTAGCAACTATTTTCATCAGGTTATTGGCCTATAATTTTCATTTTTTTATAGTATCTTTATCTGGTTTTGAAATTAGGATAATGCTGGCCTAGTAAAATGAGCTAGTGGATTATCCCTCCTTTTGAGTTTTTGGAATAGTTTGAGAATGATAGTTATAATTCTTCTTTGATTGTTTGCTAAAATTCACTTGTGAAACCGTCTGGCCATGATTTTTACTTTTGAGCGAAAGTTTGTTTTCTTTTTATTACTGCTTCAATTTCATTAGTTATAATTTGTCTATTCAGATTGTCTGGGTTTTCCTGATTCAATTTTGGAAGATAGATGTTTCTAGGAGTTTATCCATTTCTTCCAGATTATCCAATTTGTTGGCATATAGGGGTTCACAGTATTTTCCTACAATCCTTTGTATTTCTTTGGTATCACTTGTAACTTATCCTCTTTCATTTTCTGATTATATTCATTTGATTTTTTCTTTATTTTTCTTAGTCTCTTTAAAGGTTTGTCAGTCTTATTTATCTTTTAAAAAAAATGGCTCTTGGGTTCATTGATCCTTTGTATTGTTTTTTAAATGTTATTTTGTTTATTTTTTGTTCTGATCATATTAATTTCTTCCTGCTACTCAGTTTGAGCTTTGTTGTTCTTTTTCCCTTTTATTTCGGTGTAAAGCTAGATTGTTTATTTGAGATTTTTCTTATTTCTTGATTTAGGCTTGTAATGCTATGACTTTTCCCTATGTCTTCTTCTTTTCCCTATGTCTGAAAGATTTTGAGTTGTTGTATTTCTATTTTCATTTGTTTCAAGGTATCTTTGGATTCCTTCCATGGTCTCATTATTAACCCATCCATTGTTTAGTAACTTGTAGTTTAGCCCCTTTGTGTTTGTGTGTTTTTCAAGAAGTGAGGTGCTTAATATGATTTCAGTCTTCTTAAATGTATTGAGATTTGTTTTATATCCAACATATGGTGTAGACTAGAAAATATTGCTTGTGCACTTGAAAAGAATGTATATTCTGCTGCTCTGTAGTGAAATGTGCTAAATCCATCTGATCAAGTGTGTCACTTAAGGCCATTGTTTGCTTGTTGATGTCAATTTAAAAAAAAAAACAACTCTAACTTTATTACTTTTCATCTCTTGCTTTATTTCCATCAAGACCTGCTTTACTTATTTTATTTAAGTGCTCCTATGTAGGGTTACAAGGGTAAACATTTTGGATTGTTCCCTTTATCATTATGTAGTGTTTTTAGTGTTACTATAGTTTTTGTTTTATTTATAGAAGATTTGATTTATTATTTTTAGAGAGAAAGAGAGGCAGAGAAACACCAATGTGAGAGAGAAACATCGATTAGTCCCCTCTCATATTCACCCTGCTGGAAAGCAAACCAGTGACCCAGGCATGTGCCTTGACCAGGAATCAAACCCATGACCTTTTCCTTTGTGGAGTGGAACTCAACCAATTGAGCCACACTGGTCAGAGCGAGCCGTTGTTTTAAAGTCTATTTTGTCACAAGTGTTACTACCCCAGCATTTTTTAAAAGATTTTATTCATTATTTTTAGAGAGAGAGGCAAAGAGGGAGAGAAACATATGGTTGCCTTTCACCTGCCTCCAGCTATGGACCTATCTGGAGACCTGGCTTGCAACCTGGTTATGTGCCCTGGCTGGGATTCGAACCAGTGACCCCTGGGTTCGCAGGCCAGAGCCTATCCACTGAGCCACCAGCCAGGGCTACCTCAGCTTTTTTTCTTTTCCATTTGCATGAAATATCTTTTTCCATCCCTTTACTTTTAGTCTGTGTATCTTTCATTCTGAGATGGGTCTCTTGTAGATAGCATATGTGTGGGCCTTGCTTTCTTATCCATTCAGCTACCCTATCCTATGTCTTTTGATTGGAGCACTTAAGCAATTTGCATTTAAAGTAATTATTGATAGGTACACACTTAATGACATTTTATTCCTTTAATTATGTTCCTATGCCCTCATCTTCTTATTCTTCCTTCTTCCTTCTCCCTCCTCCCCACTCCTCCCTCCTTTCCCTCCTGGACCCCGCCCCCTCCCTTCCTCCCTCCCTCCCTCCCTCGTCCACCTCCTCCTCCAACCCATTTAACATTTCTTGTAATAGTGTTTTGGTGGTAACAAACTCCTTTGGCTTTTTCTTTTCTAGGAAGCTCTTTATTTCTCCTTTAATTTTAAGTAATAGCCTTGATGGGTAGTCTTGGTTGTAGGGCATTGCCTTCATCACTTCACATATTTCATGCCAATCTCTTCTGGCCTGAAATATTTCTGTTTAGAAATCAGCTGGCAGTTTTAATGGGAGCACCCCTGTAAGTAACTATCTATCTCCTGTGGCTTTTAAGGTTCTCTCCTTCTCTTTAACCTTTGCCATTTTATTTATGATGTGTCTTGACTTGGGCTTCTTTGGGTTCATCTTGTTTGGGAAACTCTGTACTTCCTAGAATTCTTAGCAGGACCTAAGCTCCCAAGGCTGGGAAGCCAGAGTGTGGGGCAATTGCTGTCCCCAGGATGATGCCATAGGGAGTAGAATGCTCTGCCAAAGAAGATGGTGCCTGTGGTATTGGAAAATGACTCAGAGCACAGGGATCCTGGTGGCTGGCTTCCCAGAGCCACAAACCCCAGACCCTCCCTATATGACTCTAATCTGCTCTGCCCTCCCTCCGTAAGAGCCCAGGGTGGGTGGCTGCAAACATACATTGGCCCTTTAAGAGGCTGTGTGTGTCTCTGGTGGACTCCCATCTTTTTGGTGGACAGAAACCCACTGCTGTTCCCAGCCAAATGTTCCCAGCTCTACTGCTCTAGACTAGGGAGCTGAGCTTGGTCTTTAGGCACCATGTTTCTCAGGGGGAACACCCTAGTGCTGAGAGATCTTTCCAGAATCTCAGCCTCTGTAGGAGCCGGGTCAGGGTTGTTTTTTTTGTTTTGGATCTCCACCCTTCTTACCAGTCTCAATGTGGTTTCTTCTGTAAATCTTTGGTTACAAAACTTCTCTTGAGCTAGTCTTCAGTTGGTTATTTAGGATGATTGTTCTTTCATTAGCTTTAATTTCAGTTTGACCCTGGGAAGAAATGAATGTAGCTTCCACCAACTATGCTGCCATCTTGAAATCCAAACCATCGTATGTTTCTGCTATTCGATTATAGCAAATTTACACCTTTTTTTCACTTTACCACCAATATTAGGAAGGTTTACATAGATAATTCTTGAAAATCTTTTATTTTGATTTATGACTTGAGTCTTCCCTTATCATATATATATATATATATATACACACATATATATATACACACACACACAGATATATATATGTATATATATATCTGTATATAATTATAACCTCTATATGATTTTATATGATTAGGATGTTAGATCCTTAATCTTCCTCGATGATAAAAAGGTTAATTTCCTGTGAATAATGATTCTAATACAAAACATTCTGTATTTGTGATATAGATGAGCAATGTTATAAATGTAATTTGGAGAGTTTGAACATTGATTTTAACATCACAATCATTCTTAACCAGATTACAAAATTATGCTATGGTTTCCAGTATATTAAGATCAGTTGTCACATTTGGAACCTCTGTTTGTGCTCTTGTTATGAATATGTGTTTCTGAATGTCTGAAATATATTGAATAGATTGAATAAATAACAAACAATATTTGTTAGACTATGGAAGTATGATACCTACTTCTCTCCACAATGCTTGATTATTTCCCACAAGGTAAATCTTCCACATTGTATTTTATCATATCCTTATCAAGATAGAGGAAAACAGACTAGGATTTCAGTTAAGCCTTGCTGATTGGTTAAGAAAAGTGATGACTGTCACTGGCAGCCTTTCCAGACACAGCACCCTGACTCCAGACAGTCAGCTGTTACTATCACTTTGTCTCAACTATAAATCACAGTCTCATAATGGCCAAGGCTGACACTTTAACATTTTCAAGAAGAGTAAAAGACCTGATTTGAATGGAAATCAATTTGATTTCACAAATCTTGGGTTACTACTTCAAGTCTTGTGTTTTCTGGAAAGTCGTTTGGAATTTTCATGATAATCAGAGGATTATTTAAGTGTTAAACTGTTATGTTTTTAAATTTTAAACTATATTCTTATATCTTGCTTCAATCTCAAATATAGAAAAATTGACTTAAAATTTTTTCCATAATAAAAACTCAATAAGCCAGATTTTATTTTAAACAAAATGTATATATAGTTTTAAAGTATCAAAGTAAGCCCTGGTTGGTGTGGCTCAGTGGATTGGCGTTGGCCTTCAAACCCAAGGGTTGCTGGTTTGAATCCCAGCCAAGGCACATAACCAGGTTGCAAGCCAGGTAGGTATCCAGCCATATCTGTAGCTGGAGATAGATAAAAGGCAACCATACATTGATGTTTCTCTCCCTTTCTTCCTCCTTCCCTGCCCTTCTCTCTAAAAATAATACAATCTTTAAATTATTTTTAATCTTAAAAAAAATCACAATAAAAACAAGCACAATTTAGTTTTGCAAAATTTTTGTATAGTGTTATGTGATTTTAAAATCTGAGCTGTATAAACACATTCAGATTAACCTTTGATTATCTAATAATACATAATACTCGTTATGGAGTTATTGCAAATTTCTGTAAAGTAGGTCTCAAGCATAGAAACCTCTGAAAGCATTTTTTTTAATTTTTATATTCTTGCATGTAAAAAAGCAGGTTTAGAACTGTAGAGTCAATGACAAATAGCATGTATTTGATTGTATTAGGTAGATCAGGCATTAACCTCTACCTAAATTTTTTGACCATAAAAATAATTTCACCCTTAACTAGTGTGAGAAATTCTTAGTCTAGGAGCTTGACATGAATGTGTTGTTTTTTTTTCTTTTTAAATAACCTACTTTGTTGTCTTCCACCTTTAGGAGAACATTTCTTTTAAGCCATAGTGGAAGAAACTTCTACATAGTATTTTTGTTTGCTCTCTTTATAAGAGTTATCTAAACTCAATGAAGCCTTAAATCTTCTCCAAACAATTATTAGTGGAGAATTTTTGGTGTCCCTTTCTGTCTTGTCAAGTGGAAGATTAACAATGTCTGAAGGTAGTTTCTCTTTATCATCTTTTTTATTAGTCTTCATCCTTGTCCAAAATCTCACTTCTCAACAGAAATAGTCTTTGAAGGATAAATTTATATTTTGCAATGCCCCATGAACAAGAGGAATTAATAGACAAAAACAAGAGACTTCCAATTCTTAAATCTTTTTATTTTTTTAATCCTTTTTTTAAAGATTTTAATTATTTTTAGAGAGACGGGTAGGGAGAAAGGCAGAGAGGAAGAGAGTCATCAATGTATGGTTGCCTTTCACCTGCCTCCAGATATGGGTCTGGCTCGCAACCTGGTTATGTGCCCTGGCTGGGGAATCGAACCAGCGACCTTCGGGTTCGCAGGCCGGCGCCTTATCCACTGTGCCACCAGCCAGGCACTTAAATCTTTTTAATCCACCATTCTACTCATCCATCCATCCACGGAAAATCTGTACAAAACAAGACCCTATGTCAGAATACAAAATGGTGTTAGAATTCCTTCTTCTCATGAGAAAATAAGAACTAAAAAAAGTTATTTTAATGTGACATACCCCGAAATAATTTATAAATGCAGTGTTTTGGGAGTTGAGAAGAGATATTTGAGTTGATGAAAATCAAGAAAAGTTCCCTAGGAGAGGGCATTATCTGTCACTGTGACAGATAGGAAGGCTTTCTAGAGGAAGTGATGGAAGGGCTGGCTTTCAGGTAACATGCGCAATGTGTAAATGTGCAGAAGCAGGAAAGATGGGTTATGTCTGGCATTCAATTTTCTTGGAAGATGAAGTCCATTTTATAAAATGACTGTTGAAGGGTGAGCTGAGATCAGCTTGAGGACCTACCATGTTCACAGGGGCTCTTCTAGTAATTTGTGAAGATTTACAGTGTGATTGAAACTCGGAGCCCACTAAAAGCTTTGGGGAAGATTCAAGAATGTAAGATGCAAGATTAACTGAAGTCAATGTAACATAAGATGTTGGTGTGAAGGATCTATAGGAACTACTGAACAAGGATTATAAAGACATACCACCCTTCCTACACATGCAGAGATGCATTTTGTAAAAACTCTTAGATGATTGACTAACACTCCAGTTGAGTAAAAGTTGGGTAGAAATGTTAAAATAAGAAAACATCAGAGATAATTAGGCATGGCAAGATTTTTTAAAATCTCTGAACCAGAGAGTCTAACCTGAGTCCACATACCCTTAACTCTTGAAGTTTCATGTTTCCATGAGATTACATGAAATATTTTGACTGAATATTTATTTTTCTGAATAAAAAGAAAATGGTCTACTAGCATTTATAAGATTCCCAATGGAGGTTCAAATTACCCCAATATTAAGAAGCACTAAGGATAGTGTGAAAAGGAGGAGGTAAATGTGAGAAATATGATAACTATATAATTAAGAGAATTTAATGACTTAAGTAAATTGCATGTGGATACAAACTCATACTTTGTCTCTTTTTCCTCTCATTCGCACACATACACGCACTCAGTATTTTCATAATTATTCGTAACTTTCTTTTTAGTTGTTTAATGTTGAACACTTTCTTGTGTTATTTTAGCATATGCTCATTATGTTATTATTTGAGTACAACATAATTTAACTAGTCCGCAGTTGTAAATTGAGTTCCTTTTTATCCCTTTTTTGTATATTTTATTGATTATGCTGTTACAATTGTCCCAAATCCTTTTTCCTTTACACCCCTCTACCCAATCCCCTTGTTCCCTCCTGCAGTCCCACCCCCCTCTAGTTCATGTCCATGAGTTGTACATATAAGTTCTCTGAGTTCACCCTTTCCTCTACTTATCTTCCCCCTGGCTATCTTGTACCCACCAACTATGTTTCCTAATCCCTGCACCATTTCCTTATTTTGCCCCCTTCCCCCTCCCATCTGATAACCCTCCCAATAATCCCCATACCTATGTTTCTGGTCCTATTCTGGTGGTTTGCTTGGTTTTTGTTTTCCTTTTTATTTTTCATTTTTCAGGTTCTGTTGTTGATAGCTGTGAGTTCGTTGTCATTTTAATGTTCGGAGTTTTGATCTTTTTCTTAAATAAATCCCTTTAATATTTCATATAAGGTCTTGGTGATGACCAACTCCTTTAGCTTGGCCTTATCTGGGAAGCACTTTATCTGCCCTTCCATTCTGAATGATACCTTTGCTGGATAGAGCAATCTTGGTTGCAGGTCCTTGCTTTTCATCACTTGGAATATTTCTTGATAGGCCTTCTTGCCTATAAAGTTTCTTTTGAGAGATCAGCTGATAGTCTTATTGGAACTCCTTTGTAGGTAACTCTCTCCTTTTTTCTTGCTGCTTTCAAGATTCTCTCTTTATCTTTAATCTTTGGCACTTCAATTATGTTGTGCTCTGGTGTGGTTTGATTTGGATCTAGCTTGTTCCGGGGGACTCTCTTTGCTTCCTGGACTTGTATGTGTAATTCCTTTGCCAAATTTGGGAAGCTTTGCTTTATTATTTTTTCACACAAGTTTTCAATTTCTTGCCCTTCCTCCTCTTCTTCTAGCATTCCTATGATTCAGATATTAGCATGTTAAAGGTTGTCCCAGAGGTTCCTAAGCCTCTCCTCATTTTTTTTTTTCAATTCTTGTTTCCACTTCCTGTGCTGGTTGACTGTTTATTTCTTCCTTATGTTCTAAATCATTGATTTGAACCCCATTTTCCTTCCCTTCACCATTGATTTGGTGTGTATTTCCCTTTTTTCACTTGGCCTGGCCTTCACTTTTTCCCTTATGTGTTTACCATACTCAAGCATATCTGTAAAACCTGTGAGATCTGTATTACCAGCGTTTTAAACTGTGCATCTGTCAGGCTGGCTATCTATTCATCTGCCAAGTTGGCTACTTCTCTGATGCTTAGTGTGGCCACCAGGATCTTGATTTGTGCCCTTTTAGGGGTCATATTTCTCAGTCTCCATGTCCTGATAGGCTCCAGTATGCCATTTCTTAGATAGCACTGTCACACCTGTTAGTTGTAAGAGGCAGAGCCTTAGGTACTCGTCAGTGCAGGAGACTCGGTTTACCAGGTCGTGGCATTGCATGCTGTATGTGGGGGTGGGGTCTCAAAGGAATCTATGCCAATTGCTGAGCACTGGCCCCTTTTTCAGGCACTTCCCCCATTCCCCGTATGGGGCTAGCTCTCGAATTCCGTGGTTCCCAGAGTGGGTGGGTCTGCAGACCTTTTAGGACCTTGGGGGCCTCTAAACAAATGAACTCTTCCCAAGAGTCCCTCCACCCAGACCCTCACTGGTTTTTACAGTCAGAAAAAGCAATGTGGCTTTTTATTCCCCTCTACCGTGCTGGACCAGTGAGCTGCATGATCTGGTCTGGTGCTCCCACTGTGATTTCTCTTTTCACTGCCTCACTCCCACCTGTGCCACCAACTCACACAGCTGCCCCGCCAGTGCGCAGGCAGTTCCCCAGCAATCCACTCACCTAACCACTTCCTCTGTGTCCCAAATCCGTCCCTCCTACCTATTTGGATGTGTCTTTCCTTCTATTTTTTGTTTGCTGGACTTCCATGCAGTTCAGTGTTCTGGAATTTCTGGATGTCTCTAGTTTTGAGGTCAATGTACTGTTTTTGGTTGTGGGAGGAGACACAGTGTGTCTATGACTCCATCTGGATCTCCTTCCCTTTCTTCTTTTTCTTTTTTAAAGATTTTATTCTTTATTCTTAGAGAGAAGGGCAGGGAGGGAGGAATAAAGGGAATAAGCTAACCAATGTATAGTTGCCTTTCACCTGCCACAGACCTGACTGGAGACCTGGCTTGCAACTGGGTTATGTGCCCTGGCTAGGAATCGAACCAGTGACCTTTGGATTTGCATGCCGGTGCCTATCCATTGAGCCACCAGCCAGGGCATCCTTTTTTCTTAATATAAACAGAATGCTTATGACAAATATACTTTTATATAATTATGTATAATAATTCCCTTGGAATATTTATTGGGATAGATGAATATGGCCTGAATGAAGGTGATGCCAATAGAAATGGAGAGACAAGGAGGAATTAATGAAATATTTAGAACATATAATTGACAGAGCCAAGTGATTAACTTCACAGTAGAATTTGGAAAACTCCAACAAATTCCCCAAATGATGCTTGTTGCCTTATTTTTTTCTATTCATGTGGTCAATGGTATTTATTGCTTTAGTAGAGGAGTAGACATACTCAAGAACAGAGTTAATAGATGATTTAAGTCTTATGGACTATTTTTAAAAACTTATAAGTACAGTGAACTCAAACTCCTGTGATTTGGAAAAGCTAGGCTCTTCTTAAAAAGGAAATGGTTTTATTTTTAATTCCTAAAAGGCATGGCCAGAAATATTACCCTAACACTAAAGACCTGAATCAGAGAATTTATAAAAGTTAATCACAAAGTAGAAAAGGGTTTAGGATATGAGTTAAAAGTAGTTTCTCATAACACAAGACAGCATGGAACTTTCAAGGTTGTTGAGCAGTGAGGAGCCTAAAGTGTGAGAGGGAGGGGAAACAAATTGGATATTCCCAAGAAACATTGCATATTCCATTCCTAGTATTGCAACTTCAGAGGAAAGGAAGTGGGTAACAGATTTCTATGAGATAAGTATGGAGGTTAAGATCCCCACCCACCTGAAACCCTATGAGGAGTCCACTTTGCAGGTGCTTGTAGGAATAGCAGCAAGAAAGAAACATGGTCTGAAGTAGTACCCTTCACCCTCAATCCTCAACCCATCACCTTCCCCCAAAAAATCCTTCAGCAGGACGTAGAAATGATCTGGAAAAGTTTCCTCATTTTCTAAAGGCATCAAGGTTATAGCTGGAAACAGGTAGAGGATGTGGAGTCTGAGGATCCACATAGCAGCTAGAACCGAGGGTTCAAGGTTTAATCAGCAAGACTTTGTTTTTTGGTCTTTAGCAGACATGCCCATTTTTTAGTTCACTCAATCAACAAACACATTGAGTGTCTTCCATATGGCAAGCAGATTTATACAGTTAGCTTTCATTTGTAAACCTAGTTTTAGCTACCATTTACTTTATTGTATTTGCTTCATGTTAATTGAACATGTCAGTGCCTATATACTGGATGAGGGATATGCTCCACATGATGCTTATTTATGGATGGATATTAGGATTACAATTAGAAATAAACTAAAGCATTCACATCCACACAAATACACCTACTCCCCAAGATACGGTAAATATCCATGATGCTAAAGAAAAGGTGTAGTGGAATAACCTAGAAAGACTGGATTCTATGAAGTCATGGCATATCTCTTCAGAATTATTGACTAAAAGAACTTCATGAGAAAAACTGTTTTAGTATTACTTCTTTGTTTAGTCCTTCTAATATCTTTCCTGGGAATTCAAGTGGAACAGAGAATCCAATGAGATCTGGTGCTTTGCATCATTATTAAGCTCATATTTGCAAGTTAATCATGTGTGATCAGGCTAAAATGTAAAAGCATTTGAATCAATAGCATTTTCAGATGCTTTTCTGATAAAATTGCTTCATTTTTCTTTCCTAACTGATTAATTCATGCAAGTGGAAAGATGAAGAGAAGAACTTGTTTATAGTAGGACTAACAGAAGCCAGTGTATTGGGCTGTATTGTCCACTTCTTTGCAAACAATAAGCTCCTTTTTATCATCAGACATCAGAAACATCTATCTTAGAAAAGGGGCACACTTTCTGGTTTCTATTTATGTGAATTAAGTGATGGTTAAGAGCAGAGGTTAGGTTACTTTTACCTGGAAATTAATCAGAAAACTTATCTTGCCTAGTGATGTTATTTTTCTGTTCCTTATGCCCCTCCCACCCACTTTTATCTTCTTACAATTCTAAAGCTCCCTTTTATGCATTGCAGTTGTTTTAAAAAACATGAAGTTGTAGACTTCTATATTTACATAATTATATACTGAAACCATAATAGGGTAGGGCAAAATGTTTTTAAAGGATGTGACATTTAAAAAAATTCAAAGACATCATAAGTGACTCTAATATATTGGCAAATTTCAGGCTACAGTCTTAGTGATATTTCTGCTAGAAGAAACCTACTTTCCATTTTGTGTTTTCTCATTTGCATTACTGCAAAGTTATTCATGCGTATAAAAAGGATATGATTCATCTCCGTATTCCTTCCTCTCTATATTCCAAACCCAATGTGTTTATGAGTTATACATAAAAAACACTGCTGTATCTGTATACTTATTATATATATGTGATTAATATTTGGCATTGCAACTGAATAGCAAGCTCAAATGATAACATTGTGTTAGATGTGTCTTATTACATCATTAATAGAATATCAAAATTGTTAAATACCTTGAAATTTGATAATTGTAATTGACAAGCTTTTGCATGATTTATCTCTACTGTGAAGCATTAAAGAGAGAGAGAGAAGAGGAGTTTACTTCTGAATTTCTCCTCAAAGTGTGGGAGGCTCTTGTTTCTTCTGCAAGTATTTTTAATGAGATGCTTTCTTTATAGTATTTATGGTACTGAATACTCAAGCTTCTATAAACATAAGCCATATCATCTTCTAAATTCAGAAAGCCAGTGCTGTTCCAGAAAAAACTAAAATGATTAACTGGCAAGAAAAAAAAATGACCAACCTAGAAGAGCTTATCTCCCTTTAATGTGTGAGTCTTCTTAACCCATTGTTCCAGGAAATTATTTCACTTGCAAGTTTAGGCAGAGTTCACAAAGAAAAATTAATTTCCCCCCTTCTCTCCAGTTCTAATCCTACCAGTTACAAAAGCGAAAATCATTGTTTCATCCCCAGTAGTTTTCTCTCAGAAATATCTCAGTATTTGGGACTAACAGAAAAACTGGATGACAATGTCGTGGACACAGAACTCATTCGTTGCTATGATGCACTATCAAGAGTCCTCATTGTTTGTGTCCCACTTTATCTGTATTTGGGGAAGGCACGGAGAAGGAAAAAGAGGAAGCTTCTGTTTTTCTCTTTAAAATTAATTCCCAGTTTGCCATTTACTAGTGGATTATTTTTAAGCCTGGAAGATGTTGTAATTACATTTTTCTTTTCAGGGATTGTAGCGGATATTAAAGTGCAGAGACAATGGTAGGCATGTAGAGAATAACCCGGGTCTCTAGACAAACCCACTTGTCCGAGAAGATCAAACGGCTACAGCACATTTAGGGTTACAGTCCCCTTCCCTTCCTCCTTATTCTCAACCGCAGTGGAGCTTTTTCCAACGTTGCCATGGTAACACCATATCTGGCTGCTAGCTCTGTCGTAAGTTATTGAACTGAGACTGGCTTTTGGTTTAGCAGATAATTAGGTTCTGTCTCACAGGTTCATTTTCCTGTGACTGGGACATGAATATGACCTACAGCTGGCCTCAATTTCAGTGTCACAGACAAAACTTTAACCCTTCCTAAGCTCCCAAGCACTCTCCTAAGTCTTACTTATGAGGCAGAAGTCCAATGCCGCTCACTCATACCTCGGAGAGGGTTCCCAAAGTCCCACTTTATATTTTATCTTCATCATAATACCAAGAAAATTATGGGCCAGGTGATACACTTAAGACCTTTTGAAAGTTAAAAATACATCACCAATATTGTATGTATATTTATGGATTTTATAGCATATAATATATGAAACCAAATAATGTCATGTCTCTGATTAATCATTTTTGAGTTGCATCAAAGTATTTTGTGTTGCAATTTGGATTCCATGGTATTTAGTTTTCAAAAACCCCATTTGCAGGATGAACAGCTTGGTACATTTAATCTCAGCTTCGAGGTCTGTGTGCCAATTGATTCATGTCTCGCCTTCTCCTTTCTATTAAACCCTAGATTTTTTAGCCAACGTGTAAAAAGATTCCTTTGGTGTCAGAGGCAGGTCCATATTACAGAGACCAATGTCATCCTAAAAATGCCCAAATGTTCACACAGGGCTTGAATCTTGCTGGTTTTCCAAACCAGCGAAGATCTGCCCTTTGTTTAGGACAAAGAAAGAAGCCTAACTTTTGGAACAGATACTGAATTCACTATACCCAGGGTGGCACAGAAAGCTGTGGGGTTAATCTGAGAAGGTGTATCAAACAATCAAAATCATCAATGAAATCTGTGAAAATTTCAGTGTATTTCACCTAAAACCTTACCACGGAAGAATGAGAAAAGAATAAGGGAGAGTTGAGGCTGTTATAATTAAAACATGAATTAAAGGAATTCCATAGTTTAATTGGCTGGAAAATTATATCACTATGTCAATAGAAAGAGAGGATTCCAGAGTTGTACACTGAAACCACAATTTATCTGCATATGTCCACATGCACCACAGATATCTTCTGTGTTAACCCATTCTTTCCATTCTCAAATTCTAGATGATAGAGTATCTTGAATGGCAGCAACCTCATATGTCCTGAGTGTGTCCCCTGGGTACAGAGGACTTAGTGGAAAGAGTCAGGATGGGGGGAGTTTGTATGAATGAAGAGAGAGAACTGATATGTGCGGAACCCAGTAATTGCCAGCTATTTACCACTAAACTTTTTTTTTTAATTTTATTGTTGTTGTATTCCATCCATCCCCTTTTTGCTCCCCTCTGTCCCCCTCCCCACCCACCCATTCCCCCCAAAGTCAGTCCCACCTGTTTCCATGTCCATGGTTCCTTTATACTAGGTTCTTGTCTAAGCTGCTCCCCTTTCTTGCCTCTGCCTCCCCCCTCCCCCCAACCCCTTTTCCCCTGACCACTGAAGGCCTATTCCTTGTATTCATATACTTGGTTCTGTTTTGCTTGTTGTTAGTTTTGCTCATTATTGTCCCATAATGGGTGAGATCATATGATATTTGTCCTTCACTGACTGGCTTATTTC